>JASGCC010002686.1:0-27266 GCA_030067915.1 Hydractinia echinata
TTTCTGATATTACTAGGTTGCATCGCTTTTAACAGTGAAACGATTGACTGTGGGACTTAATTGAACTGATTTTGGACTTTGACCTTATAAATGTGATAAATGAGACAATTGGACTCCAAGAAATAACATTCTTCTTAATTTGACATGATTGCTGGAACTCAGCGATTACACTGGGCGCTGTGGTAGCGCTTTATTTAAAAATTTAGATAAATAAGTCATTTTTACTGTGGGACCAATCCTAGCCGTTAGCGCGCGCAAGAAATAGAGACAGTTTCAAAAACTACATTTCATTGACTTTCTAACGGTATCAGTCCGTTTGAGTTACAACGGTTGCGTCACATATTCGTACCAACATGTATTTAGCGATATTTTTCTGATATTACTAGGTTGCATCGCTTTTAACAGTGAAACGATTGACTGTGGGACTTAATTGAACTGATTTTGGACTTTGACCTTATAAATGTGATAAATGAGACAATTGGACTCCAAGAAATAACATTCTTCTTAATTTGACATGATTGCTGGAACTCAGCGATTACACTGGGCGCTGTGGTAGCGCTTTATTTAAAAATTTAGATAAATAAGTCATTTTTTACTGTGGGACCAATCCTAGCCGTTAGCGCGCGCTGAAGAAATAGAGACAGTTTCAAAAACTACATTTCATTGACTTTCTAACGGTATCAGTCCGTTTGAGTTACAACGGTTGCGTCACATATTCGTACCAACATGTATTTAGCGATATTTTTCTGATATTACTAGGTTGCATCGCTTTTAACAGTGAAACGATTGACTGGGACTTAATTGAACTGATTTTGGACTTTGACCTTATAAATGTGATAAATGAGACAATTGGACTCCAAGAAATAACATTCTTCTTAATTTGACATGATTGCTGGAACTCAGCAATTACACTGGGCGCTGTGGTAGCGCTTTATTTAAAAATTTAGATAAATAAGTCATTTTTTACTGTGGGACCAATCCTAGCCGTTAGCGCGCGCTGAAGAAATAGAGACAGTTTCAAAAACTACATTTCATTGACTTTCTAACGGTATCAGTCCGTTTGAGTTACAACGGTTGCGTCACATATTCGTACCAACATGTATTTAGCGATATTTTCTGATATTACTAGGTTGCATCGCTTTTAACAGTGAAACGATTGACTGTGGGACTTAATTGAACTGATTTTGGACTTTGACCTTATAAATGTGATAAATGAGACAATTGGACTCCAAGAAATAACATTCTTCTTAATTTGACATGATTGCTGGAACTCAGATTACACTGGGCGCTGTGGTAGCGCTTTATTTAAAAATTTAGATAAATAAGTCATTTTTACTGTGGGACCAATCCTAGCCGTTAGCGCGCGCTGAAGAAATAGAGACAGTTTCAAAAACTACATTTCATTGACTTTCTAACGGTATCAGTCCGTTTGAGTTACAACGGTTGCGTCACATATTCGTACCAACATGTATTTAGCGATATTTTTCTGATATTACTAGGTTGCATCGCTTTTAACAGTGAAACGATTGACTGTGGGACTTAATTGAACTGATTTTGGACTTTGACCTTATAAATGTGATAAATGAGACAATTGGACTCCAAGAAATAACATTCTTCTTAATTTGACATGATTGCTGGAACTCAGCGATTACACTGGGCGCTGTGGTAGCGCTTTATTTAAAAATTTAGATAAATAAGTCATTTTTACTGTGGGACCAATCCTAGCCGTTAGCGCGCGCTGAAGAAATAGAGACAGTTTCAAAAACTACATTTCATTGACTTTCTAACGGTATCAGTCCGTTTGAGTTACAACGGTTGCGTCACATATTCGTACCAACATGTATTTAGCGATATTTTTCTGATATTACTAGGTTGCATCGCTTTTAACAGTGAAACGATTGACTGTGGGACTTAATTGAACTGATTTTGGACTTTGACCTTATAAATGTGATAAATGAGACAATTGGACTCCAAGAAATAACATTCTTCTTAATTTGACATGATTGCTGGAACTCAGCGATTACACTGGGCGCTGTGGTAGCGCTTTATTTAAAAATTTAGATAAATAAGTCATTTTTACTGTGGGACCAATCCTAGCCGTTAGCGCGCGCTGAAGAAATAGAGACAGTTTCAAAAACTACATTTCATTGACTTTCTAACGGTATCAGTCCGTTTGAGTTACAACGGTTGCGTCACATATTCGTACCAACATGTATTTAGCGATATTTTTCTGATATTACTAGGTTGCATCGCTTTTAACAGTGAAACGATTGACTGTGGGACTTAATTGAACTGATTTTGGACTTTGACCTTATAAATGTGATAAATGAGACAATTGGACTCCAAGAAATAACATTCTTCTTAATTTGACATGATTGCTGGAACTCAGCAATTACACTGGGCGCTGTGGTAGCGCTTTATTTAAAAATTTAGATAAATAAGTCATTTTTACTGTGGGACCAATCCTAGCCGTTAGCGCGCGCTGAAGAAATAGAGACAGTTTCAAAAACTACATTTCATTGACTTTCTAACGGTATCAGTCCGTTTGAGTTACAACGGTTGCGTCACATATTCGTACCAACATGTATTTAGCGATATTTTTCTGATATTACTAGGTTGCATCGCTTTTAACAGTGAAACGATTGACTGTGGGACTTAATTGAACTGATTTTGGACTTTGACCTTATAAATGTGATAAATGAGACAATTGGACTCCAAGAAATAACATTCTTCTTAATTTGACATGATTGCTGGAACTCAGCGATTACACTGGGCGCTGTGGTAGCGCTTTATTTAAAAATTTAGATAAATAAGTCATTTTTACTGTGGGACCAATCCTAGCCGTTAGCGCGCGCTGAAGAAATAGAGACAGTTTCAAAAACTACATTTCATTGACTTTCTAACGGTATCAGTCCGTTTGAGTTACAACGGTTGCGTCACATATTCGTACCAACATGTATTTAGCGATATTTTTCTGATATTACTAGGTTGCATCGCTTTTAACAGTGAAACGATTGACTGTGGGACTTAATTGAACTGATTTTGGACTTTGACCTTATAAATGTGATAAATGAGACAATTGGACTCCAAGAAATAACATTCTTCTTAATTTGACATGATTGCTGGAACTCAGCGATTACACTGGGCGCTGTGGTAGCGCTTTATTTAAAAATTTAGATAAATAAGTCATTTTTACTGTGGGACCAATCCTAGCCGTTAGCGCGCGCTGAAGAAATAGAGACAGTTTCAAAAACTACATTTCATTGACTTTCTAACGGTATCAGTCCGTTTGAGTTACAACGGTTGCGTCACATATTCGTACCAACATGTATTTAGCGATATTTTTCTGATATTACTAGGTTGCATCGCTTTTAACAGTGAAACGATTGACTGTGGGACTTAATTGAACTGATTTTGGACTTTGACCTTATAAATGTGATAAATGAGACAATTGGACTCCAAGAAATAACATTCTTCTTAATTTGACATGATTGCTGGAACTCAGCGATTACACTGGGCGCTGTGGTAGCGCTTTATTTAAAAATTTAGATAAATAAGTCATTTTTACTGTGGGACCAATCCTAGCCGTTAGCGCGCGCTGAAGAAATAGAGACAGTTTCAAAAACTACATTTCATTGACTTTCTAACGGTATCAGTCCGTTTGAGTTACAACGGTTGCGTCACATATTCGTACCAACATGTATTTAGCGATATTTTTCTGATATTACTAGGTTGCATCGCTTTTAACAGTGAAACGATTGACTGTGGGACTTAATTGAACTGATTTTGGACTTTGACCTTATAAATGTGATAAATGAGACAATTGGACTCCAAGAAATAACATTCTTCTTAATTTGACATGATTGCTGGAACTCAGCGATTACACTGGGCGCTGTGGTAGCGCTTTATTTAAAAATTTAGATAAATAAGTCATTTTTACTGTGGGACCAATCCTAGCCGTTAGCGCGCGCTGAAGAAATAGAGACAGTTTCAAAAACTACATTTCATTGACTTTCTAACGGTATCAGTCCGTTTGAGTTACAACGGTTGCGTCACATATTCGTACCAACATGTATTTAGCGATATTTTTCTGATATTACTAGGTTGCATCGCTTTTAACAGTGAAACGATTGACTGTGGGACTTAATTGAACTGATTTTGGACTTTGACCTTATAAATGTGATAAATGAGACAATTGGACTCCAAGAAATAACATTCTTCTTAATTTGACATGATTGCTGGAACTCAGCGATTACACTGGGCGCTGTGGTAGCGCTTTATTTAAAAATTTAGATAAATAAGTCATTTTTACTGTGGGACCAATCCTAGCCGTTAGCGCGCGCTGAAGAAATAGAGACAGTTTCAAAAACTACATTTCATTGACTTTCTAACGGTATCAGTCCGTTTGAGTTACAACGGTTGCGTCACATATTCGTACCAACATGTATTTAGCGATATTTTTCTGATATTACTAGGTTGCATCGCTTTTAACAGTGAAACGATTGACTGTGGGACTTAATTGAACTGATTTTGGACTTTGACCTTATAAATGTGATAAATGAGACAATTGGACTCCAAGAAATAACATTCTTCTTAATTTGACATGATTGCTGGAACTCAGCGATTACACTGGGCGCTGTGGTAGCGCTTTATTTAAAAATTTAGATAAATAAGTCATTTTTACTGTGGGACCAATCCTAGCCGTTAGCGCGCGCTGAAGAAATAGAGACAGTTTCAAAACTACATTTCATTGACTTTCTAACGGTATCAGTCCGTTTGAGTTACAACGGTTGCGTCACATATTCGTACCAACATGTATTTAGCGATATTTTTCTGATATTACTAGGTTGCATCGCTTTTAACAGTGAAACGATTGACTGTGGGACTTAATTGAACTGATTTTGGACTTTGACCTTATAAATGTGATAAATGAGACAATTGGACTCCAAGAAATAACATTCTTCTTAATTTGACATGATTGCTGGAACTCAGCGATTACACTGGGCGCTGTGGTAGCGCTTTATTTAAAAATTTAGATAAATAAGTCATTTTTTACTGTGGGACCAATCCTAGCCGTTAGCGCGCTGAAGAAATAGAGACAGTTTCAAAAACTACATTTCATTGACTTTCTAACGGTATCAGTCCGTTTGAGTTACAACGGTTGCGTCACATATTCGTACCAACATGTATTTAGCGATATTTTTCTGATATTACTAGGTTGCATCGCTTTTAACAGTGAAACGATTGACTGTGGGACTTAATTGAACTGATTTTGGACTTTGACCTTATAAATGTGATAAATGAGACAATTGGACTCCAAGAAATAACATTCTTCTTAATTTGACATGATTGCTGGAACTCAGCATTACACTGGGCGCTGTGGTAGCGCTTTATTTAAAAATTTAGATAAATAAGTCATTTTTTACTGTGGGACCAATCCTAGCCGTTAGCGCGCGCTGAAGAAATAGAGACAGTTTCAAAAACTACATTTCATTGACTTTCTAACGGTATCAGTCCGTTTGAGTTACAACGGTTGCGTCACATATTCGTACCAACATGTATTTAGCGATATTTTTCTGATATTACTAGGTTGCATCGCTTTTAACAGTGAAACGATTGACTGTGGGACTTAATTGAACTGATTTTGGACTTTGACCTTATAAATGTGATAAATGAGACAATTGGACTCCAAGAAATAACATTCTTCTTAATTTGACATGATTGCTGGAACTCAGCGATTACACTGGGCGCTGTGGTAGCGCTTTATTTAAAAATTTAGATAAATAAGTCATTTTTACTGTGGGACCAATCCTAGCCGTTAGCGCGCGCTGAAGAAATAGAGACAGTTTCAAAAACTACATTTCATTGACTTTCTAACGGTATCAGTCCGTTTGAGTTACAACGGTTGCGTCACATATTCGTACAACATGTATTTAGCGATATTTTTCTGATATTACTAGGTTGCATCGCTTTTAACAGTGAAACGATTGACTGTGGGACTTAATTGAACTGATTTTGGACTTTGACCTTATAAATGTGATAAATGAGACAATTGGACTCCAAGAAATAACATTCTTCTTAATTTGACATGATTGCTGGAACTCAGCATTACACTGGGCGCTGTGGTAGCGCTTTATTTAAAAATTTAGATAAATAAGTCATTTTTTACTGTGGGACCAATCCTAGCCGTTAGCGCGCGCTGAAGAAATAGAGACAGTTTCAAAAACTACATTTCATTGACTTTCTAACGGTATCAGTCCGTTTGAGTTACAACGGTTGCGTCACATATTCGTACCAACATGTATTTAGCGATATTTTTCTGATATTACTAGGTTGCATCGCTTTTAACAGTGAAACGATTGACTGTGGGACTTAATTGAACTGATTTTGGACTTTGACCTTATAAATGTGATAAATGAGACAATTGGACTCCAAGAAATAACATTCTTCTTAATTTGACATGATTGCTGGAACTCAGCAATTACACTGGGCGCTGTGGTAGCGCTTTATTTAAAAATTTAGATAAATAAGTCATTTTTTACTGTGGGACCAATCCTAGCCGTTAGCGCGCGCTGAAGAAATAGAGACAGATTCAAAAACTACATTTCATTGACTTTCTAAAGGTATCAGTCCGTTTGAGTTACAACGGTTGCGTCACATATTCGTACCAACATGTATTTAGCGATATTTTTCTGATATTACTAGGTTGCATCGCTTTTAACAGTGAAACGATTGACTGTGGGACTTAATTGAACTGATTTTGGACTTTGACCTTATAAATGTGATAAATGAGACAATTGGACTCCAAGAAATAACATTCTTCTTAATTTGACATGATTGCTGGAACTCAGCATTACACTGGGCGCTGTGGTAGCGCTTTATTTAAAAATTTAGATAAATAAGTCATTTTTTACTGTGGGACCAATCCTAGCCGTTAGCGCGCGCTGAAGAAATAGAGACAGATTCAAAAACTACATTTCATTGACTTTCTAACGGTATCAGTCCGTTTGAGTTACAACGGTTGCGTCACATATTCGTACCAACATGTATTTAGCGATATTTTTCTGATATTACTAGGTTGCATCGCTTTTAACAGTGAAACGATTGACTGTGGGACTTAATTGAACTGATTTTGGACTTTGACCTTATAAATGTGATAAATGAGACAATTGGACTCCAAGAAATAACATTCTTCTTAATTTGACATGATTGCTCGAACTCAGCGATTACACTGGGCGCTGTCGTAGCGCTTTATTTAAAAATTTAGATAAATAAGTCATTTTTCACTGTGGGACCAATCCCAGCCGTTAGCGGGCGCTGAAGAAATAGGGACAGTTTCAAAGACTACATTTCATTGACTTTCTAACGGTATCAGTCCGTTTGAGTTACAACGGTTGCGTCACATATTCGCATCAACATGTATTTAGCGATATTTTTCTGATATTACTAGGTTGCATCGCTTTAACAGTGAAGCGATTGACTGTGGGACTTAAGTGAACTGGTTTTGGACTTTGACCATATAAATGTGATAAATGAGACAATTGGACTTCAAGAAATAACATTCTTCTTAATTTGACATGATGGCTCGAACTCAGCGATTACACTGGGCGCTGTCGTAGCGCTTTATTTAAAAATTTAGATAAATAAATCATTTTTCACTGTGGGACCAATCCCAGCCGTTAGCGCGCGCTGAAGAAATAGAGACAGTTTCAAAGACTACATTTCATTGACTTTCTAACGGTATCAGTCCGTTTGAGTTACAACGGTTGCGTCACATATTCGCATCAACATGTATTTAGCGATATTTTTCTGATATTACTAGGTTGCATCGCTTTTAACAGTGAAGCGATTGACTGTGGCACTTAAGTGAACTGATTTTGGACTTTGACCTTATAAATTTGATAAATGAGACAATTGGACTCCAAGAAATAACATTCTTCTTAATTTGACATGATTGCTCGAACTCAGCGATTACACTGGGGCGCTGTGGTAGCGCTTTATTTAAAAATTTAGATAAATAAGGTCATTTTTCACTGTGGGACCAATCCCAGCCGGTAGCGCGCGCTGAAGAAATAGGGACAGTTTCAAAGACTACATTTTCATTGACTTTCTAACGGTATCAGTCCGTTTGAGTTACAACGGTTTGCGTCACATATTCGTACCAACATGTATTTAAGCGATATTTTTCTGATATTACTAGGTTGCATCGCTTTTAACAGTGAAGCGATTGACTGTGGGCCTTAATTGAACTGATTTTGGCTTTGGACCTTATAAATTTGATAAATGAGACAATTGGACTCCAAGAAATAACATTCTTCTTAATTTGACATGATTGCTGGAACTCAGCAATTACACTGAGCGCTGAGGTAGCGTTTAATTTAAAAATTTAGATAAGTAAGTCATTTTTTTACTGTGGTACCAATCCTAGCCGTTAGCACGCGCTGAAGAAATAGAGACAGATTCAAAAACTACATTTCATTGACTTTCTAACGGTAACAGTCCGTTTGTGTTACAACGGTTGCGTCACATATTCGTACCAAGATGTATTTAGCGATATTTTTCTGATATTACTAGGTTGCATCGCTTTTAACAGTGAAACGATTGACTGTGGGACTTAATTGAACTGATTTGGACTTTGACCTTATAAATGTGATAAATGAGACAATTGGACTTCAAGAAATAACATTCTTCTTAATTTGACATGATTGCTCGAACTCAGCGATTACACTGGGCGCTGTGGTAGCGCTTTATTTAAAAATTTAGATAAATAAGTCATTTTTCACTGTGGGACCAATCCCAGCCGTTAGCGCGCGCTGAAGAAATAGAGACAGTTTCAAAACTACATTTCATTGACTTTTAACGGTATCAGTCCGTTTGAGTTACAACGGTTGCGTCACATATTCGTACCAACATGTATTTAGCGATATTTTTCTGATTATTACTAGGTTGCATCGCTTTTAACAGTGAAAACGATTGACTGTGGGACTTAATTGAATGATTTTGGACTTTGACCTTATAAATGTGATAAATGAGACAATTGGACTCCAAGAAATAACATTCTTCTTAATTTGACATGATTGCTGGAACTCAGCGATTACACTGGGCGCTGTGGTAGCGCTTTATTTAAAAAATTAGATAAATAAGTCATTTTTTACTGTGGGACCAATCCTAGCCGTTAGCGCGCTGAAGAAATAGAGACAGTTTCCAAAGACTACATTCATTGACTTTCTAACGGTATCAGTCCGTTTGAGTTACAACGGTTGCGTCACATATTCGCATCAACATGTATTTAGCGATATTTTTTCTGATATTACTAGGTTGCATCGCTTTTTAACAGTGAAACGATTGACTGTGGGACTCAAGTGAACTGATTTTGGACTTTGACCTTATAAATGTGATAAATGAGACAATTGGACTCCAAGAAATAACATTCTTCTTAATTTTGACATGATTGCTGGAACTCAGCAATTACACTGGGCGCTGAGGTAGCGTTTATTTAAAAATTTAGATAATAAGTCATTTTTTACTGTGGACCAATCCTAGCCGTTAGCACGCGCTGAAGAAATAGAGACAGTTTCCAAAACTACATTTCATTGACTTTCTAACGGTATCAGTCCGTTTGAGTTACAACGTTGCGTCACATATTCGTACCAACATGTATTTAGTGATATTTTTCTGATATACTAGGTTGCATCGCTTTTAACAGTGAAACGATTGACTGTGGGACTTAATTGAATTGATTTTGGACTTTGACCTTATAAATGTGATAAATGAGACAATTGGACTCAAGAAATAACATTCTTCTTAATTTGACATGATTGCTGGAACTCAGCAATTACACTGGGCGCTTGAGGTAGCGCTTTATTTAAAAATTTAGATAAATAAGTCATTTTTTACTGTGGGACCAATCCTAGCCGTTTAGCGCGCGCTGAAGAAATAGAGACAGTTTCAAAAACTAAATTTCATTGACTTTCTAACGGTATCAGTCCGTTTGAGTTACAACGGTTGCGTCACATATTCGTACCAACATGTATTTAGCGATATTTTTCTGATATTACTAGGTTGCATCGCTTTTTAACAGTGAAACGATTGACTGTGGGACTTAATTGAATTGATTTTGGACTTTGACCTTATAAATGTGATAAATGAGACAATTGGACTCCAAGAAATAACATTCTTCTTAATTTGACATGATTGCTGGAACTCAGCGATTACACTGGGCGGTGTGGTAGCGCTTTATTTAAAAATTTAGATAAATAAGTCATTTTTTACTGTGGGACCAATCCTAGCCGTTAGCGAGCGCTGAAGAAATAGAGACAGTTTCAAAAACTACATTTCATTGACTTTCTAACGGTATCAGTCCGTTTGAGTTACAACGGTTGCGTCACATATTCGTACCAACATGTATTTAGCGATATTTTTCTGATATTACTAGGTTGCATCGCTTTTAACAGTGAAACGATTGACTGTGGGACTTAATTGAACTGATTTTGGACTTTGACCTTATAAATGTGATAAATGAGACAATTGGACTCCAAGAAATAACATTCTTCTTAATTTGACATGATTGCTGGAACTCAGCAATTACACTGGGCGCTGAGGTAGCGCTTTATTTAAAAATGTAGATAAATAAGTCATTTTTTTACTGTGGGACCAATCCTAGCCGTTAGCGCGCGCTGAAGAAATAGAGACAGTTTCAAAAACTAAATTTCATTGACTTTCTAACGGTATCAGTCCGTTTGAGTTACAACGGTTGCGTCACATATTCGTACCAACATGTATTTAGCGATATTTTCCTGATATTACTAGGTTGCATCGCTTTTAACAGTGAAACGATTGACTGTGGGACTTAATTGAATTGATTTTGGACTTTGACCTTATAAATGTGATAAATGAGACAATTGGACTCCAAGAAATAACATTCTTCTTAATTTGACATCATTGCTGGAACTCAGCAATTACACTGGGCGCTGAGGTAGCGCTTTATTTAAAAATTTAGATAAATAAGTCATTTTTTTACTGTGGGACCAATCCTAGCCGTTAGCGCGCGCTGAAGAAATAGAGCCAGTTTCAAAAACTAAATTTCATTGACCTTCTAACGGTATCAGTCCGTTTGAGTTACAACGGTTGCGTCACATATTCGTACCAACATGTATTTAGCGATATTTTTTGATATTACTAGGTTGCATCGCTTTTAACAGTGAAACGATTGACTGTGGGACTTAATTGAACTGATTTTGGACTTTGACCTTATAAATGTGATAAATGAGACAATTGGACTCCAAGAAATAACATTCTTCTTAATTTTACATGATTGCTGGAACTCAGCAATTACACTGGGCGCTGTGGTAGCGCTTTATTTAAAAATTTAGATAAATAAGTCATTTTTCACTGTGGGACCAAGCCCAGCCGTTAGCGCGCGCTGAAGAAATAGAGCCAGTTTCAAAAACTACATTTCATTGACTTTCTAACAGTATCAGTCCGTTTGAGTTACAACGGTTGCGTCACATATTCGTACCAACATGTATTTAGCGATATTTTTCTGAGATTTTTTTTTTTTTTTTTTTTTTATTTCACATTATTTATTGTCGAAAATACAATAAAAATAGTCATATTTAAAAAAACTGACTAATTAAAATCGACTTCATGTAACTAATAAATATAAATTAAAAATAATAAATAAACTAAAAAGAATTTAACCTCAAAAGGTGATCTTATTTCTATATGTATCCTAAATTGTGAATATACAATCTACAAAAGACGACACTGACAAGTTAAGCCTTTCCATTTTTTTAGACAACTTACAAATGTTGAAATGCATGGCGCTTCTTGAATAGATTTTGGTAGAGTTGCCCATAGCTGCGGTCCTCTGAAGGTTACAGTTTCCAAGCCATATTTTACAGTTTGTGCTCTACCTCGAAAAAACTCTGAATTAATACGATTCGAGTACCTATTTTTGTTAAGAATAAATACTTCGGACATAATATCAGGATTGGTATTATTTTTGACTTTATATAATTCTTTTAATAAAATAATCAAATTACGGTGATGTACACTAACAGTTCCAGTTTTATCCAATAGGTCTTGAAATGAAGAGCTATAATCATTAGTTATTACACGAAGGGCTCTACTATGGATTCTATTGATGGAATTGTTAGTAGTACGGTTACAAAACATCCAAAGTAAAGGACAGTAACCAAACTGAGATAAAATAAAAGAATTTAATATGAGATATAATTTTTGTTGATCCATATACGGTGATAATCTAACAAGAGCATTTAATTTATTGCTTGCTTTCTTGCACAAATCTTTAACGTGTTTGCTAAAAGTCAACATATTATCTATTGTAATACCAAGAAGTTTTTCCTCCGAAGAGCATTGCACAGCTGTTCCATTGATATTAACTTGTAGAAAACATTGTGTGTTGCTACCGAAAAACATAAAATGACACTTCCTTTCATTCAGTTGTAAGCAGTTTAACCTAAACCATGTTGAGACAGTTCTCATCTCATTTTCAAGCTCGTACAAAATATTTTCCTCAGAGTTTCCTATAACATAAATCGTGTTATCGTCAGCATAATTGCATATATCGCTGGTGACAAAAGATAAAAAATCATTCAAAAAGATGTTGAAAAGGAGAGGTCCTAGCACAGATCCTTGAGGGACACCGAAAGTCATTTCAAGCCATTCGCTAAAAGAGTTTGCCAGTCTGATACGTTGCTTCCTATTTTTCAGATAGCTAGCCACAAGTTTTAGAGCCGAAAAACTTAAACCATAGGCATATAACTTCGCTATGAGAAGATCATGGCTAATACAGTCAAAGGCTTTTGATAGATCCATAAAGATAGCTCCAACTTTTTGTTTGGCATCTAATGCTCCTCGCACTTTCGAGAACATACGCAAGAGAGATTGTTGAGTACTAAAGCCCTTTCGGAAACCACATAAATACGGAGATAGTTTATCACAGAAAAAACCCATAAGTTGTTTATATAGGAGCTTTTCAAATATTTTAGAGACCACAGGCAAAATACTTATAGGTCGAAAATTTTCTTTAGCTGATGGATCGCCTTTTTTAAAAATTGGACAGACTTCGGCACATTTTAACTCATTTGGAAATTCAGAATCCTTAATAACGGTGTTGTTAAATATGCTAACGAGACTTTGATAATATAAACTATAATAATCTTTCAAAATTCTACTCGGAATATCACCAGCAACATTTGATTTGGATTCATCTAATTTCTTCATTTCTTCCCACATTTCACTTCCCGTTGTTGGACTAAATTCGAATCTCGCAATATGGTTATATCTCTCATTGATTTTTTGGATACTCGGATGTAATTCGTATTTATAAATAGCATTCAGAACGTAATCATGTGAATCTGTTGAAACATCAGGCCATCGATATAACTTCAATGAACTGATAACCTTTTGAAAATAAGAGTTGAAGATATTTGCTATGTCTTCATCACTCGAGATAATACACTCATTTTCGATAAGAATGATTTTCTTTTGGTTTGATGAATCATCACTGACAAATGGCTTCACAGTACGCCAAAACATTTGTTATCTGTTATCTTCTTAGTATTAAGGTTTGAATAGTAAGTAAATTTGGCCTTTCTCGACAGCTTGACACAAAGATTTCGTTGTAATTTATACTGCTTGATGTTTTCAGCTGAAGGAGATGATATCGATTTATTGCGTAGTCTGGAACGCAGCATGATAGCCTTTCGCAAATTCTTGTTCATAAATGGTTTATTATTCGATCGCAAGATTTTCTTTTAAGTGGCATATGATTATGTAATATATTTTTGAAAGTGTTATGAAATTGTTCATACGTGGTTATATTTTGCATCCTGTTGGTCAATTCTGATATAAATATCTCTTTATTAAAATGAGAGTAGTCATGATAATTCACAACTTTCGGTGGAGCTTTTACATAAGTAGTTTTCATAACAGTTAGCACCATTCTGTGAAAATCTGAAAGACCAGTTTCGATAGTACTTGTGTGTTTAAACGTCCTTCCAATATTAGTTAAAATCAGATCAATACATGAGGGATTTGATGCTGATTTAAAACATGTTTTTTCTTTTATTAGATTAGACAAATCGAAGGCACTCATAAACTCTGACATTTCATCACTATCTGGCTCCAGGTTAAAATCGCCCATTACGATAATGTTTGAGTAATGTCTCATGTGAAAATTAAGTGCATTCGTGATATTTGAGAGGAAAAAGTGTGTGCATTGTGACGGTGGACGATAAGTGTACAGCAATAGGTACTTCTTCTTCCTTAGGTTTATCTCCAACGTAATCAGTTCTATTCCATTCTGTACCTTGAATGAAGTCAGTTTTTTAGTAAGAAGATTTTCATTTGCAAAGATCATCAAACCTCCACCATTTTTATCCCGGTCACGGCGAAAGGGAAGCTTGAATCCAGGCATGTCAAATTGACCTACCGGGAAAGATGAATCTACTTTTGTTTCACATATGCAGAGAATATCGATGTTTTTTTCCACAAACTCTTTCAGGAAGTCAAATTTATTTCGTATTGAGTTGATATTCACGTGGGCAATAATAACATTCTTAGGATTTTTTATCCGTAAATTTCTCAAAGAAGGTAAAGTATTGGAAAGGTTTTGACTGTCATTCACATTCATGTCATCGTTGTAGACTACATTTCATTCATTTTGATATTTCTTTAGTGTGTCAACAAATTTTTGGGATAGCAACAAGGTTCCTTTTCGATTCAGATGAAGATTACTTCGGTTTAGATGAAGTTTTGGAGATATAGTATGAGTAATAAAACAAATGTTTCGCTCCTGGCATTTTGATTTGAGTAGCTCATTTACCGCTTTGACCTTTACATTATATCTGTCTTCGCGTTCAATGATTCCTGATATGATAACATTGGTTTTATCACTCATTTTCAAAAGCCAGAGACAAAATATCATTGCAGATTTGATGATGAGTCTTTTTAGATGGTATGTCGTTTGTACCGACATGCAAAATAACTCTATTAGGCTTTTGGTTTAGTGAGGGGATCACATGATGATTCATCGCGTCTATTTTTGCTCCGGAGAATGGTTTAACAATGACTTTTGTCTTATCGTTGAATTGATTCCCAAGCTTCCACCCTTTAACATCCTTTATTATGGAATCTCCCAATATATATGTAACATCATTGTCACAATCAACTTTCTCGGTATCCGATTCAATTGATGTATTTAAATGGCTAGGACGGGATTCTATTTTATAACCGGCTAATTGTTGTAGACGTTGTTTTCTGCTTTTGACGGTAATTTCTTGCATCGCATTAAACTCTTCGTGCTTCTTTTTTCTTATAGACTGTAATTGGTTTTCAATGTTTGTTTCAATACAACCATCAGACTTAATTGAATCGTTTTGTAAATCTTTAAAATGTTCATTGTCAGTATGATTAGAGGATAATGATTCCGTATAATTGTTTTGGGAGTTTTGCGGTAATTGTTTGTGATGTAAAAAATTAATACAAGTATCTTGTGAAGAGCTAGAACGCTCGTCATGCATTAGTGATTTCTGTATAAACAAATCTATAATATCATTTTTTGAGCTCACCTCTTCCTTCAAAAATTTAATTTGGTCTTCGAGTGATTTAATATAACTTCGTTGTGTTGAAATATTACTTTCGTCGTCCAATAATGGAGTATAACCACGCCTCAATTCACGAATTTCCATTTTTATGATATCTTTCAGAGATTCATTCAGATCCGCAAATAATTCAGATTTCAACTTTTCATACTTTATCTCTTCATATTTATCATCTATGAATTTCTCTGAGTCTACAATACAACAATCATTTTCATTCCACATTAACTCAAATTCGTCAGGATTTGACAAATCTCGAATATGATTTCTCATAACACGCTCCGTATCCGTGTCCGCCATGTTCATAAAAAATTGTTAAAAAAAAAAAAATTACTAAGTTAAAAAAAAAAGATTACTAGGTTGCATCGCTTTTAACAGTGAAACGATTGACTGTGGGACTTAATTGGACTGATTTTGGACTTTGATCTTATAAATGTGATAAATGAGACAATTGGACTCCAAGAAATAACATTCTTCTTAATTTGACATGATTGCTCGAACTCAGCGATTACACTGGGCGCTGTCGTAGCGCTTTATTTAAAAATTTAGATAAATAAGTCATTTTTTACCGTGGGACCAATCCTAGCCGTTAGCGTGCGCTAAAGAAATAGAGACAGATTCAAAAACTATATTTCATTGACTTTCTAACGGTATCAGTCCGTTTGAGTTACAACGGTTGCGTCAAATATTCGTACCAACATGTATTTAGCGATATTTTTCTGATATTACTAGGTTGCATCGGTTTTAACAGTGAAACGATTGACTGTGGGACTTAATTGAACTGATTTTGGACTTTGATCTTATAAATGTGATAAATGAGACAATTGGACTCCAAGAAATAACATTCTTCTTAATTTGACATGATTGCTCGAACTCAGCGATTACACTGGGCGCTGTCGTAGCGCTTTGTTTAAAAATTTAGATAAATAAGTCATTTTTTACTGTGGAACCAATCCTAGCCGTTAGCGTGCGCTAAAGAAATAGAGACAGATTCAAAAACTACATTTCATTGACTTTCTAACGGTATCAGTCCGTTTGAGTTACAACGGTTGCGTCACATATTCGTACCAACATGTATTTAGCGATATTTTTCTGATATTACTAGGTTGCATCGCTTTTAACAGTGAAACGATTGACTGTGGGACTTAATTGAACTGATTTTGGACTTTGACCTTATAAATGTGATAAATGAGACAATTGGACTGCAAGAAATAACATTCTTCTTAATTTTACATGATTGCTGGAACTCAGCAATTACACTGGGCGCTGTGGTAGCGCTTTATTTAAAAATTTAGATAAATAAGTCATTTTTCACTGTGGGACCAATCCCAGCCGTTAGCGCGCGCTGAAGAAATAGAGACAGATTCAAAAACTACATTTCATTGACTTTCTAAAGGTATCAGTCCGTTTGAGTTACAACGGTTGCGTCACATATTCGTACCAACATGTATTTAGCGATATTTTTCTGATATTACTAGGTTGCATCGCTTTTAACAGTGAAACGATTGACTGTGGGACTTAATTGAACTGATTTTGAACTTTGACCTTATAAATGTGATAAATGAGACAATTGGACTCCAAGAAATAACATTCTTCTTAATTTGACATGATTGCTCGAACTCAGCGATTACACTGGGCGCTGTCGTAGCGCTTTATTTAAAAATTTAGATAAATAAGTCATTTTTCACTGTGGGACCAATCCCAGCCGTTAGCGGGCGCTGAAGAAATAGAGACAGTTTCAAAGACTACATTTCATTGACTTTCTAACGGTATCAGTCCGTTTGAGTTACAACGGTTGCGTCACATATTCGCATGAACATGTATTTAGCGATATTTTTCTGATATTACTAGGTTGCATCGCTTTAACAGTGAAGCGATTGACTGTGGGACTTAAGTGAACTGATTTTGGACTTTGACCTAATAAATGTGATAAATGAGACAATTGGACTCCAAGAAATAACATTCTTCTTAATTTGACATGATGGCTCGAACTCAGCGATTACACTGGGCGCTGTCGTAGCGCTTTATTTAAAAATTTAGATAAATAAGTCATTTTTCACTGTGGGACCAATCCCAGCCGTTAGCGCGCGCTGAAGAAATAGAGACAGTTTCAAAGACTACATTTCATTGACTTTCTAACGGTATCAGTCCGTTTGAGTTACAACGGTTGCGTCACATATTCGCATCAACATGTATTTAGCGATATTTTTCTGATATTACTAGGCTGCATTGTTTTAACAGTGAAGCGATTGACTGTGGCACTTAAGTGAACTGATTTTGGACTTTGACCTTATAAATTTGATAAATCAGACAATTGGACTCCAAGAAATAACATTCTTCTTAATTTGACATGATTGCTCGAACTCAGCGATTACACTGGGCGCTGTCGTAGCGCTTTATTTAAAAATTTAGATAAATTGACTTCATTGACTTTCTAACGGTATCAGTCCGTTTGAGTTACAACGGTTGCGTCAAATATTCGTACCAACATGTATTTAGCGATATTTTTCTGATATTACTAGGTTGCATCGCTTTTAACAGTGAAACGATTGACTGTGGGACTTAAGTGAACTGATTTTGGACTTTGACCTTATAAATGTGATAAATGAGACAATTGGACTCCAAGAAATAACATTCTTCTTAATTTGACATGATTGCTGGAACTCAGCAATTACACTGGGCGCTGAGGTAGCGTTTTATTTAAAAATTTAGATAAATAAGTCATTTTTTTACTGTGGGACCAATCCTAGCCGTTAGCACGCGCTGAAGAAATAGAGACAGTTTCCAAAACTACATTTCATTGAATTTCTAACGGTATCAGTCCGTTTGAGTTACAATGGTTGCGTCACATATTCGTACCAACATGTATTTAGCGATATTTTTCTGATATTACTAGGTTGCATCGCTTTTAACAGTGAAACGATTGACTGTGGGACTTAATTGAACTGATTTTGGACTTTGACCTTATAAATGTGATAAATGAGACAATTGGACTCCAAGAAATAACATTCTTCTTAATTTGACATGATTGCTGGAACTCAGCAATTACACTGGGCGCTGAGGTAGCGCTTTATTTAAAAATGTAGATAAATAAGTCATTTTTTTACCGTGGGACCAATCCTAGCCGTTAGCGTGCGCTAAAGAAATAGAGACAGATTCAAAAACTATATTTCATTGACTTTCTAACGGTATCAGTCCGTTTGAGTTACAACGGTTGCGTCACATATTCGTACCAACATGTATTTAGCGATATTTTCCTGATATTACTAGGTTGCATCGCTTTTAACAGTGAAACGATTGACTGTGGGACTTAATTGAACTGATTTTGGACTTTGACCTTATAAATGTGATAAATGAGACAATTGGACTCCAAGAAATAACATTCTTCTTAATTTGACATGATTGCTGGAACTCAGCAATTACACTGGGCGCTGAGGTAGCGCTTTATTTAAAAATTTAGATAAATAAGTCATTTTTCACTGTGGGACCAATCCCAGCCGTTAGCGCGCGCTGAAGAAATAGAGCCAGTTTCAAAAACTACATTTCATTGACTTTCTAGCGGTATAAGTGCGTTTGAGTTACAACGGTTGCGTCACATATTCGTACCAACATGTATTTAGCGATATTTTTCTGATATTACTAGGTTGCATCGCTTTTAACAGTGAAACGATTGACTGTGGGACTTAATTGAACTGATTTTGGACTTTGATCTTATAAATGTGATAAATGAGACAATTGGACTACAAGAAATAACATTCTTCTTAATTTGACATGATTGCTCGAACTCAGCGATTACACTGGGCGCTGTCGTAGCGCTTTATTTAAAAATTTAGATAAATAAGTCATTTTTCACTGTGGGACCAATCCTAGCCGTTAGCGTGCGCTAAAGAAATAGAGACAGATTCAAAAACTACATTTCATTGACTTTCTAACGGTATCAGTCCGTTTGAGTTACAACGGTTGCGTCACATATTCGTACCAACATGTATTTAGCGATATTTTTCTGATATTACTAGGTTGCATCGCTTTTAACAGTGAAACGATTGACTGTGGGACTTAATTGAATTGATTTTGGACTTTGACCTTATAAATGTGATAAATGAGACAATTGGACTCCAAGAAATAACATTCTTCTTAATTTGACATGATTGCTGGAACTCAGCAATTACACTGGGCGCTGAGGTAGCGCTTTATTTAAAAATGTAGATAAATAAGTCATTTTTTTACCGTGGGACCAATCCTAGCCGTTAGCGTGCGCTAAAGAAATAGAGACAGATTCAAAAACTATACTTCATTGACTTTCTAACGGTATCAGTCCGTTTGAGTTACAACGGTTGCGTCACATATTCGTACCAACATGTATTTAGCGATATTTTCCTGATATTACTAGGTTGCATCGCTTTTAACAGTGAAACGATTGACTGTGGGACTTAATTGAACTGATTTTGGACTTTGACCTTATAAATGTGATAAATGAGACAATTGGACTGCAAGAAATAACATTCTTCTTAATTTGACATGATTGCTGGAACTCAGCAATTACACTGGGCGCTGAGGTAGCGCTTTATTTAAAAATTTAGATAAATAAGTCATTTTTCACTGTGGGACCAATCCCAGCCGTTAGCGCGCGCTGAAGAAATAGAGCCAGTTTCAAAAACTACATTTCATTGACTTTCTAGCGGTATAAGTGCGTTTGAGTTACAACGGTTGCGTCACATATTCGTACCAACATGTATTTAGCGATATTTTTCTGATATTACTAGGTTGCATCGCTTTTAACAGTGAAACGATTGACTGTGGGACTTAATTGAACTGATTTTGGACTTTGATCTTATAAATGTGATAAATGAGACAATTGGACTACAAGAAATAACATTCTTCTTAATTTGACATGATTGCTCGAACTCAGCGATTACACTGGGCGCTGTCGTAGCGCTTTATTTAAAAATTTAGATAAATAAGTCATTTTTCACTGTGGGACCAATCCTAGCCGTTAGCGTGCGCTAAAGAAATAGAGACAGATTCAAAAACTACATTTCATTGACTTTCTAACGGTATCAGTCCGTTTGAGATACAACGATTGCGTCACATATTCGTACCAACATGTATTTAGCGATATTTTTCTGATATTACTAGGTTGCATCGCTTTTAACAGTGAAACGATTGACTGTGGGACTTAATTGAACTGATTTTGGACTTTGATCTTATAAATGTGATAAATGAGACAATTGGACTCCAAGAAATAACATTCTTCTTAATTTGACATGATTGCTGGAACTCAGCAATTATACTGGGCGCTGTGGTAGCGCTTTATTTAAAAATTTAGATAAATAAGTCATTTTTTACTGTGGGACCAATCCTAGCTGTTAGCGCGCGCTGAAGAAATAGAGACAGTTTCAAAAACTACATTTCATTGACTTTCTAACGGTATCAGTCTGTTTGAGTTACAACGGTTGCGTCACATATTCGTACCAAACATGTATTTAGCGATATTTTTCTGATATTACTAGGTTGCATCGCCTTTCACAGTGAAACGATTGACTGTGGGACTTAATTGAACTGAAATTGGACTTTGACCTTATAAATGTGATAAATGAGACAATTGGACTCCAAGAAATAACATTCTTCTAATTTCACATGATTGCTCGAACTCAGCGATTACACTGGGCGCTGTGGTAGCGCTTTATTTAAAACTTTAGATAAATAAGTCATTTTTTACTGTAGGACCAATCCTAGCCGTTAGCGCGTGTTAAAGAAATAGAGACAGATTCAAAAACTACATTTCATTGACTTTCTAACGGTATCAGTCCGTTTGCGTTACAACGGTTGCGTCACATATTCGTACCAACATGTATTTAGCGATATTTTTCTGATATTACTAGGTTGCATCGCTTTTAACAGTGAAACGATTGACTGTGGGACTTAATTGAACTGATTTTGGACTTTGATCTTATAAATGTGATAAATGAGACAATTGGACTCCAAGAAATAACATTCTTCTTAATTTGACATGATTGCTGGAACTCAGCAATTATACTGGGCGCTGTGGTAGCGCTTTATTTAAAAATTTAGATAAATAAGTCATTTTTTACTGTGGGACCAATCCTAGCTGTTAGCGCGCGCTGAAGAAATAGAGACAGTTTCAAAAACTACATTTCATTGACTTTCTAACGGTATCAGTCTGTTTGAGTTACAACGGTTGCGTCACATATTCGTACCAACATGTATTTAGCGATATTTTTCTGATATTACTAGGTTGCATCGCTTTTAACAGTGAAACGATTGACTGTGGGACTTAATTGAACTGATTTTGGACTTTGATCTTAATAAATTGTGATAAATGAGACAATTGGACTCCAAGAAATAACATTCTTCTTAATTTGACATGATTGCTGGACCTCAGCAATTATACTGGGCGCTGTGGTAGCGCTTTATTTAAAAATTTAGATAAATAAGTCATTTTTTACTGTGGGACCAATCCTAGCTGTTAGCGCGCGCTGAAGAAATAGAGACAGTCAAAGTCCAAAATCAGTTCAATTAAGTCCCACAGTCAATCGTTTCACTGTTAAAAGCGATGCAACCTAGTAATATCAGAAAAATATCGCTAAATACATGTTGGTACGAACATGTGACGCAACCGTTGTAACTCAAACGGACTGATACCGTTAGAGAGTCAATGAAATGTAGTTTTTGAAACTGTCTCTATTTCTTCAGCGCGCGCTAACGGCTGGGATTGGTCCCATAGTGAAAAATGACTTATTTATCTAAATTTTTAAATAAAGCGCTACCACAGCGCCCAGTGTAATTGCTGAGTTCCAGTAATCATGTCAAATTAGGAAGAATGTTATTTCTTGGAGTCCAATTGTCTCATTTATCACATTTATAAGGTCAATTCCAAAATCAGTTCAATTAAGTCCCACGGTCAATCGTTTCATTGTTAAAAGCGATGCAACCTAGTAATATCAGAAAAATATCGCTAAATACATGTTGGTACGAATATGTGACGCAACCGTTGTAACTCAAACGGACTGATACCGTTAGAAAGTCAATGAAATGTAGTTTTTGAATCTGTCTCTATTTCTTTAACACGCGCTAACGGCTAGGATTGGTCCTACAGTAAAAAATGACTTATTTATCTAAAGTTTTAAATAAAGCGCTACCACAGCGCCCAGTGTAATCGCTGAGTTCGAGCAATCATGTGAAATTAGAAGAATGTTATTTCTTGGAGTCCAATTGTCTCATTTATCACATTTATAAGGTCAAAGTCCAATTTCAGTTCAATTAAGTCCCACAGTCAATCGTTTCACTGTGAAAGGCGATGCAACCTAGTAATATCAGAAAAATATCGCTAAATACATGTTGGTACGAATATGTGACGCAACCGTTGTAACTCAAACAGACTGATACCGTTAGAAAGTCAATGAAATGTAGTTTTTGAAACTGTCTCTATTTCTTCAGCGCGCGCTAACAGCTAGGATTGGTCCCACAGTAAAAAATGACTTATTTATCTAAATTTTTAAATAAAGCGCTACCACAGCGCCCAGTATAATTGCTGAGTTCCAGCAATCATGTCAAATAAGAGAATGTTATTTCTTGGAGTCCAATTGTCTCATTTATCACATTTATAAGATCAAAGTCCAAAATCAGTTCAATTAAGTCCCACAGTCAATCGTTTCACTGTTAAAAGCGATGCAACTAGTAATATCAGAAAAATATCGCTAAATACATGTGGTACGAATATGTGACGCAACCGTTGTAACTCAAACAGACTGATACCGTTAGAAAGTCAATGAAATGTAGTTTTTGAAACTGTCTCTATTTCTTCAGCGCGCGCTAACAGCTAGGATTGGTCCCACAGTTAAAAATGACTTATTTATCTAAATTTTTAAATAAAGCGCTACCACAGCGCCAGTATAATTGCTGAGTTCCAGCAATATGTCAAATTAAGAAGAATGTTATTTCTTGGAGTCCAATTGTCTCATTTATCACATTTATAAGGTCAAAGTCCAAAATCAGTTCAATTAAGTCCCACAGTCAATCGTTTCACTGTTAAAAGCGATGCAACCTAGTAATATCAGAAAAATATCGCTAAATACATGTTGGTACGAATATGTGACGCAACCGTTGTAACTCAAACGGACTGATACCGTTAGAAAGTCAATGAAATGTAGTTTTTGAAACTGTCTCTATTTCTTCAGCGCGCTAACGGCTAGGATTGGTCCCACAGTAAAAAATGACTTATTTATCTAAATTTTTAAATAAAGCGCTACCACAGCGCCCAGTGTTGCTGAGTTCCAGCAATCATGTCAAATTAAGAAGAATGTTATTTCTTGGAGTCCAATTGTCTCATTTATCACATTTATAAGGTCAAAGTCCAAAATCAGTTCAATTAAGTCCCACAGTCAATCGTTTCACTGTTAAAAGCGATGCAACCTAGTAATATCAGAAAAAATATCGCTAAATACATGTTGGTACGAATATGTGACGCAACCGTTGTAACCAAACGGACTGATACCGTTAGAAAGTCCAATGAATGTTATTTTTGAAATCTGTCTCTATTTCTTTAACGCGCGCTAACGGCTAGGATTGGTCCTGCAGTAAAAAATGACTTACTTATCTAAAGTTTTAAATAAAGCGCTACCCACAGCGCCCAGTGTATGCTGAGTTCGAGCAATCATGTGAAATTAGAAGAATGTTATTTCTTGGAGTCCAATTGTCTCATTTATCACATTTATAAGGTCAAAGTCCAATTTCAGATTCAATTAAGTCCCACAGTCAATCGTTTCACTGTGAAAGCGATGCAACCTAGTAATATCAGAAAAATATCGCTAAATACATGTTGGTACGAATATGTGACGCAACCGTGTAACTCAAACAGACTGATACCGTTAGAAAGTCAATGAAATGTAGTTTTTGAAAACTGTCTCTATTTCTTCAGCGCGCGCTAACAGCTAGGATTGGTCCCACAGTAAAAAATGACTTATTTAATCTAAATTTTAAAATAAAGCGCTACCACAGCCGCCCAGTATAATTGCTGAGTTCCAGCAATCATGTCAAATTAAGAAGAATGTTATTTCTTGGAGTCCAATTGTCTCATTTATCACATTTATAAAGATCAAAGTCCAAAAATCAGTCAATTAAGTCCCACAGTCAATCGTTTCACTGTTAAAAGCGATGCAACCTAGTAATATCAGAAAAATATCGCTAAATACATGTTGGTACGAATAATGTTGACGCAACCGTTGTAACGCAAACGGACTGATACGTTAGAAAGTCAATGAAATGTAGTTTTTGAAACTGTCTCTATTTCTTCAGCCGCGCTAACGGCTAGGATTGGTTCCCACAGTAAAAATGACTTATTTATCTAAATTTTTAATAAAGCGCTACCACAGCGCCCAGTGTAATTGCTGAGTTCCAGCAATCATGTCAAATTAAGAAGAATGTTATTTCTTGGAGTCCAATTGTCTCATTTATCACATTTATAAGGTCAAAGTCCAAAATCAGTTCAATTAAGTCCCACAGTCAATCGTTTCACTGTTAAAAGCGATGCAACCTAGTAATATCAGAAAAATATCGCTAAATACATGTTGGTACGAATATGTGACGCAACCGTTGTAACTCAAACGGACTGATACCGTTAGAAAGTCAATGAAATGTAGTTTTTGAAACTGTCTCTATTTCTTCAGCGCGCGCTAACGGCTAGGATTGGTCCCACAGTAAAAAATGACTTATTTATCTAAATTTTTAAATAAAGCGCTACCACAGCGCCCAGTGTAATCGCTGAGTTCGAGCAATCATGTCAATTAAGAAGAATGTTATTTCTTGAGTCCAATTGTCTCATTTATCACATTTATTTAAGGTCAAAGTCCAAATATCAAGTTTCAATTAAGTCCCACAGTCAATCGTTTCACTGTTAAAGCGATGCAACCTAGTAATATCAGAAAATATCGCTAAATACATGTTGGTACGAATATGTGACGCAACCGTTGTAACTCAAACGGACTGATACCGTTAGAAAGTCAATGAAATGTCAATTTATACTAATTTTCTAAATATAAAGCGCTACCACAGCGCCCAGTGTAATCGCTGAGTTCCAGCAATCATGTCAAATTAAGAAGAATGTTATTTCTTGGAGTCCAATTGTCTCATTTATCACATTTATAAGGTCAAAGTCCAAAATCAGTTCAATTAAGTCCCACAGTCAATCGTTTCACTGTTAAAAGCGATGCAACCTAGTAATATCAGAAAAATATCGCTAAATACATGTTCGAATATGTGACGCAACCGTTGTAACTCAAACGGACTGATACCGTTAGAAAGTCAATGAAATGTAGTTTTTGAAACTGTCTCTATTTCTTCAGCGCGCGCTAACGGCTAGGATTGGTCCCACAGTAAAAATGACTTATTTATCTAAATTTTTAAATAAAGCGCTACCACAGCGCCCAGTGTAATCGCTGAGTTCCGAGCAATCATGTCAAATTAAGAGAATGTTATTTCTTGGGAGTCCAATTTGTCTCATTTATCACATTTATAAGTCAAAGTCCAAAATCAGTTCAAATTAAGTCCCACAGTCAATCGTTTCACTGTTAAACGCGATGCAACCTAGTAATATCAGAAAAAATATCGCTAAATACATGTTGGTACGAATATGTGACGCAACCGTTGTATCTCAAACGGACTGATACCGTTAGAAAGTCAATGAAATGTAGTTTTTGAATCTGTCTCTATTTCTTTAGCGCACGCTAAACGCTAGGATTGGTCCCACAGTGAAAAAATGACTTATTTATCTAAATTTTTAAATAAAGCGCTACGACAGCGCCCAGTGTAATCGCTGAGTTCGAGCAATCATGTCAAATTAAGAAGAATGTTATTTCTTGAGTCCAATTGTCTCATTTATCACATTTAAATAAGGTCAAAGTCCAAAATCAGTTCAATTAAGTCCCACAGTCAATCGTTTCACTGTTAAAAGCGATGCAACCTAGTAATATCAGAAAAATATCGCTAAATACATGTTGGTACGAATATGTGACGCAACCGTTGTAACTCAAACGGACTGATACCGTAGAAAGTCCAATGAAATGTAGTTTTTGAACTGGCTCTATTTCTTCAGCGCGCGCTAACGGCTGGATTGGTCCCACAGTGAAAAATGACTTATTTATCTAAATTTTTAAATAAAGCGCTACCACAGCGCCCAGTGTAATTGCTGAGTTCCAGCAATCATGTAAAATTAAGAAGAATGTTATTTCTTGGAGTCTAATTCTCTCATTTATCACATTTATAAAGTCAAAGTCCAAAATCAGTTCAATTAAGTCCCACAGTCAATCGTTTCACTGTTAAAAGCATGCAACCTAGTAATATCAGAAAAATATCGCTAAATACATGTTGGTACGAATATGTGACGCAACCGTTGTAACTCAAAGGACTGATACCGTTAGAAAGTCAATGAAATGTAGTTTTTGAAACTGTCTCTATTTCTTCAGCGCGCGCTAACGGCTAGGATTGGTCCCACAGTAAAAAATGACTTTATTTATCTAAATTTTTAAATAAAAGCGCTACACAGCGCCCAGTGTAATCGCTGAGTTCCAGCAATCATGTCAAATTAAGAAGAATGTTATTTCTTGGAGTCCAATTGTCTCATTT
>JASGCC010002687.1:0-27265 GCA_030067915.1 Hydractinia echinata
TTTTTAATCCCGGAAACCGAAAACCCGCGATTTCCCGTAAATCCCGGCTCCCGTATAGTCGAATGTATACAAAGAAAGTAAGCAGGGAGTAAACTCATTTCCCGAACGATTTTTAAAATTATTTTTTCACCACTAAAACCCATGAGACTTGTAGTTTTCAAAAATATTTTCATTTTTGATGAGACGCCGAATGAAAGCAGTTTAATCGCCGGCAACCGAAAACCCGCGATTTCCCGTAAATCCCGGCTCGGCCCGTATAGTCGAATGTATACAAAGAAAGTAGCAGGGAGTAAACTCATTTCCCGAACGATTTTTAAAATTATTTTTTCACCACTAAAACCCATGAGACTTGTAGTTTTCAAAAATATTTTCATTTTTGATGAGACGCCGAATGAAAGCAGTTTAATCGCCGGCAACCGAAAACCCGCGATTTCCCGTAAATCCGGTCGGCCCGTATAGTCGAATGTATACAAAGAAAGTAAGCAGGGAGTAAACTCATTTCCCGAACGATTTTTAAAATTATTTTTTCACCACTAAAACCCATGAGACTTGTAGTTTTCAAAAATATTTTCATTTTTGATGAGACGCCGAATGAAAGCAGTTTAATCGCCGGCAACCGAAAACCCGCGATTTCCCGTAAATCCCGTATAGTCGAATGTATACAAAGAAAGTAAGCAGGGAGTAAACTCATTTCCCGAACGATTTTTAAAATTATTTTTTCACCACTAAAACCCATGAGACTTGTAGTTTTCAAAAATATTTTCATTTTTGATGAGACGCCGAATGAAAGCAGTTTAATCGCCGGCAACCGAAAACCCGCGATTTCCCGTAAATCCCGTATAGTCGAATGTATACAAAGAAAGTAAGCAGGGAGTAAACTCATTTCCCGAACGATTTTTAAAATTATTTTTTCACCACTAAAACCCATGAGACTTGTAGTTTTCAAAAATATTTTCATTTTTGATGAGACGCCGAATGAAAGCAGTTTAATCGCCGGCAACCGAAAACCCGCGATTTCCCGTAAATCCCGTATAGTCGAATGTATACAAAGAAAGTAAGCAGGGAGTAAACTCATTTCCCGAACGATTTTTAAAATTATTTTTTCACCACTAAAACCCATGAGACTTGTAGTTTTCAAAAATATTTTCATTTTTGATGAGACGCCGAATGAAAGCAGTTTAATCGCCGGCAACCGAAAACCCGCGATTTCCCGTAAATCCCGTATAGTCGAATGTATACAAAGAAAGTAAGCAGGGAGTAAACTCATTTCCCGAACGATTTTTAAAATTATTTTTTCACCACTAAAACCCATGAGACTTGTAGTTTTCAAAAATATTTTCATTTTTGATGAGACGCCGAATGAAAGCAGTTTAATCGCCGGCAACCGAAAACCCGCGATTTCCCGTAAATCCCATCCCGTATAGTCGAATGTATACAAAGAAAGTAAGCAGGGAGTAAACTCATTTCCCGAACGATTTTTAAAATTATTTTTTCACCACTAAAACCCATGAGACTTGTAGTTTTCAAAAATATTTTCATTTTTGATGAGACGCCGAATGAAAGCAGTTTAATCGCCGGCAACCGAAAACCCGCGATTTCCCGTAAATCCCTCGGCCCGTATAGTCGAATGTATACAAAGAAAGTAAGCAGGGAGTAAACTCATTTCCCGAACGATTTTTAAAATTATTTTTTCACCACTAAAACCCATGAGACTTGTAGTTTTCAAAAATATTTTCATTTTTGATGAGACGCCGAATGAAAGCAGTTTAATCGCCGGCAACCGAAAACCCGCGATTTCCCGTAAATCCCGTATAGTCGAATGTATACAAAGAAAGTAAGCAGGGAGTAAACTCATTTCCCGAACGATTTTTAAAATTATTTTTTCACCACTAAAACCCATGAGACTTGTAGTTTTCAAAAATATTTTCATTTTTGATGAGACGCCGAATGAAAGCAGTTTAATCGCCGGCAACCGAAAACCCGCGATTTCCCGTAAATCCCGTATAGTCGAATGTATACAAAGAAAGTAAGCAGGGAGTAAACTCATTTCCCGAACGATTTTTAAAATTATTTTTTCACCACTAAAACCCATGAGACTTGTAGTTTTCAAAAATATTTTCATTTTTGATGAGACGCCGAATGAAAGCAGTTTAATCGCCGGCAACCGAAAACCCGCGATTTCCCGTAAAATCCCGTATAGTCGAATGTATACAAAGAAAGTAAGCAGGGAGTAAACTCATTTCCCGAACGATTTTTAAAATTATTTTTTCACCACTAAAACCCATGAGACTTGTAGTTTTCAAAAATATTTTCATTTTTGATGAGACGCCGAATGAAAGCAGTTTAATCGCCGGCAACCGAAAACCCGCGATTTCCCGTAAATCCCGTATAGTCGAATGTATACAAAGAAAGTAAGCAGGGAGTAAACTCATTTCCCGAACGATTTTTAAAATTATTTTTTCACCACTAAAACCCATGAGACTTGTAGTTTTCAAAAATATTTTCATTTTTGATGAGACGCCGAATGAAAGCAGTTTAATCGCCGGCAACCGAAAACCCGCGATTTCCCGTAAATCCCGTATAGTCGAATGTATACAAAGAAAGTAAGCAGGGAGTAAACTCATTTCCCGAACGATTTTTAAAATTATTTTTTCACCACTAAAACCCATGAGACTTGTAGTTTTCAAAAATATTTTCATTTTTGATGAGACGCCGAATGAAAGCAGTTTAATCGCCGGCAACCGAAAACCCGCGATTTCCCGTAAATCCCGTATAGTCGAATGTATACAAAGAAAGTAAGCAGGGAGTAAACTCATTTCCCGAACGATTTTTAAAATTATTTTTTCACCACTAAAACCCATGAGACTTGTAGTTTTCAAAAATATTTTCATTTTTGATGAGACGCCGAATGAAAGCAGTTTAATCGCCGGCAACCGAAAACCCGCGATTTCCCGTAAATCCCGTATAGTCGAATGTATACAAAGAAAGTAAGCAGGGAGTAAACTCATTTCCCGAACGATTTTTAAAATTATTTTTTCACCACTAAAACCCATGAGACTTGTAGTTTTCAAAAATATTTTCATTTTTGATGAGACGCCGAATGAAAGCAGTTTAATCGCCGGCAACCGAAAACCCGCGATTTCCCGTAAATCCCGTATAGTCGAATGTATACAAAGAAAGTAAGCAGGGAGTAAACTCATTTCCCCGAACGATTTTTAAAATTATTTTTTCACCACTAAAACCCATGAGACTTGTAGTTTTCAAAAATATTTTCATTTTTGATGAGACGCCGAATGAAAGCAGTTTAATCGCCGGCAACCGAAAACCCGCGATTTCCCGTAAATCCCGTATAGTCGAATGTATACAAAGAAAGTAAGCAGGGAGTAAACTCATTTCCCGAACGATTTTTAAAATTATTTTTTCACCACTAAAACCCATGAGACTTGTAGTTTTCAAAAATATTTTCATTTTTGATGAGACGCCGAATGAAAGCAGTTTAATCGCCGGCAACCGAAAACCCGCGATTTCCCGTAAATCCCGTATAGTCGAATGTATACAAAGAAAGTAAGCAGGGAGTAAACTCATTTCCCGAACGATTTTTAAAATTATTTTTTCACCACTAAAACCCATGAGACTTGTAGTTTTCAAAAATATTTTCATTTTTGATGAGACGCCGAATGAAAGCAGTTTAATCGCCGGCAACCGAAAACCCGCGATTTCCCGTAAATCCCGTATAGTCGAATGTATACAAAGAAAGTAAGCAGGGAGTAAACTCATTTCCCGAACGATTTTTAAAATTATTTTTTCACCACTAAAACCCATGAGACTTGTAGTTTTCAAAAATATTTTCATTTTTGATGAGACGCCGAATGAAAGCAGTTTAATCGCCGGCAACCGAAAACCCGCGATTTCCCGTAAATCCCGTATAGTCGAATGTATACAAAGAAAGTAAGCAGGGAGTAAACTCATTTCCCGAACGATTTTTAAAATTATTTTTTCACCACTAAAACCCATGAGACTTGTAGTTTTCAAAAATATTTTCATTTTTGATGAGACGCCGAATGAAAGCAGTTTAATCGCCGGCAACCGAAAACCCGCGATTTCCCGTAAATCCCGTATAGTCGAATGTATACAAAGAAAGTAAGCAGGGAGTAAACTCATTTCCCGAACGATTTTTAAAATTATTTTTTCACCACTAAAACCCATGAGACTTGTAGTTTTCAAAAATATTTTCATTTTTGATGAGACGCCGAATGAAAGCAGTTTAATCGCCGGCAACCGAAAACCCGCGATTTCCCGTAAATCCCGTATAGTCGAATGTATACAAAGAAAGTAAGCAGGGAGTAAACTCATTTCCCGAACGATTTTTAAAATTATTTTTTCACCACTAAAACCCATGAGACTTGTAGTTTTCAAAAATATTTTCATTTTTGATGAGACGCCGAATGAAAGCAGTTTAATCGCCGGCAACCGAAAACCCGCGATTTCCCGTAAATCCCGTATAGTCGAATGTATACAAAGAAAGTAAGCAGGGAGTAAACTCATTTCCCGAACGATTTTTAAAATTATTTTTTCACCACTAAAACCCATGAGACTTGTAGTTTTCAAAAATATTTTCATTTTTGATGAGACGCCGAATGAAAGCAGTTTAATCGCCGGCAACCGAAAACCCGCGATTTCCCGTAAATCCCGTATAGTCGAATGTATACAAAGAAAGTAAGCAGGGAGTAAACTCATTTCCCGAACGATTTTTAAAATTATTTTTTCACCACTAAAACCCATGAGACTTGTAGTTTTCAAAAATATTTTCATTTTTGATGAGACGCCGAATGAAAGCAGTTTAATCGCCGGCAACCGAAAACCCGCGATTTCCCGTAAATCCCGTATAGTCGAATGTATACAAAGAAAGTAAGCAGGGAGTAAACTCATTTCCCGAACGATTTTTAAAATTATTTTTTCACCACTAAAACCCATGAGACTTGTAGTTTTCAAAAATATTTTCATTTTTGATGAGACGCCGAATGAAAGCAGTTTAATCGCCGGCAACCGAAAACCCGCGATTTCCCGTAAATCCCGTATAGTCGAATGTATACAAAGAAAGTAAGCAGGGAGTAAACTCATTTCCCGAACGATTTTTAAAATTATTTTTTCACCACTAAAACCCATGAGACTTGTAGTTTTCAAAAATATTTTCATTTTTGATGAGACGCCGAATGAAAGCAGTTTAATCGCCGGCAACCGAAAACCCGCGATTTCCCGTAAATCCCGTATAGTCGAATGTATACAAAGAAAGTAAGCAGGGAGTAAACTCATTTCCCGAACGATTTTTAAAATTATTTTTTCACCACTAAAACCCATGAGACTTGTAGTTTTCAAAAATATTTTCATTTTTGATGAGACGCCGAATGAAAGCAGTTTAATCGCCGGCAACCGAAAACCCGCGATTTCCCGTAAATCCCGTATAGTCGAATGTATACAAAGAAAGTAAGCAGGGAGTAAACTCATTTCCCGAACGATTTTTAAAATTATTTTTTCACCACTAAAACCCATGAGACTTGTAGTTTTCAAAAATATTTTCATTTTTGATGAGACGCCGAATGAAAGCAGTTTAATCGCCGGCAACCGAAAACCCGCGATTTCCCGTAAATCCCGTATAGTCGAATGTATACAAAGAAAGTAAGCAGGGAGTAAACTCATTTCCCGAACGATTTTTAAAATTATTTTTTCACCACTAAAACCCATGAGACTTGTAGTTTTCAAAAATATTTTCATTTTTGATGAGACGCCGAATGAAAGCAGTTTAATCGCCGGCAACCGAAAACCCGCGATTTCCCGTAAATCCCGTATAGTCGAATGTATACAAAGAAAGTAAGCAGGGAGTAAACTCATTTCCCGAACGATTTTTAAAATTATTTTTTCACCACTAAAACCCATGAGACTTGTAGTTTTCAAAAATATTTTCATTTTTGATGAGACGCCGAATGAAAGCAGTTTAATCGCCGGCAACCGAAAACCCGCGATTTCCCGTAAATCCCGTATAGTCGAATGTATACAAAGAAAGTAAGCAGGGAGTAAACTCATTTCCCGAACGATTTTTAAAATTATTTTTTCACCACTAAAACCCATGAGACTTGTAGTTTTCAAAAATATTTTCATTTTTGATGAGACGCCGAATGAAAGCAGTTTAATCGCCGGCAACCGAAAACCCGCGATTTCCCGTAAATCCCGTATAGTCGAATGTATACAAAGAAAGTAAGCAGGGAGTAAACTCATTTCCCGAACGATTTTTAAAATTATTTTTTCACCACTAAAACCCATGAGACTTGTAGTTTTCAAAAATATTTTCATTTTTGATGAGACGCCGAATGAAAGCAGTTTAATCGCCGGCAACCGAAAACCCGCGATTTCCCGTAAATCCCGTATAGTCGAATGTATACAAAGAAAGTAAGCAGGGAGTAAACTCATTTCCCGAACGATTTTTAAAATTATTTTTTCACCACTAAAACCCATGAGACTTGTAGTTTTCAAAAATATTTTCATTTTTGATGAGACGCCGAATGAAAGCAGTTTAATCGCCGGCAACCGAAAACCCGCGATTTCCCGTAAATCCCGTATAGTCGAATGTATACAAAGAAAGTAAGCAGGGAGTAAACTCATTTCCCGAACGATTTTTAAAATTATTTTTTCACCACTAAAACCCATGAGACTTGTAGTTTTCAAAAATATTTTCATTTTTGATGAGACGCCGAATGAAAGCAGTTTAATCGCCGGCAACCGAAAACCCGCGATTTCCCGTAAATCCCGTATAGTCGAATGTATACAAAGAAAGTAAGCAGGGAGTAAACTCATTTCCCGAACGATTTTTAAAATTATTTTTTCACCACTAAAACCCATGAGACTTGTAGTTTTCAAAAATATTTTCATTTTTGATGAGACGCCGAATGAAAGCAGTTTAATCGCCGGCAACCGAAAACCCGCGATTTCCCGTAAATCCCGTATAGTCGAATGTATACAAAGAAAGTAAGCAGGGAGTAAACTCATTTCCCGAACGATTTTTAAAATTATTTTTTCACCACTAAAACCCATGAGACTTGTAGTTTTCAAAAATATTTTCATTTTTGATGAGACGCCGAATGAAAGCAGTTTAATCGCCGGCAACCGAAAACCCGCGATTTCCCGTAAATCCCGTATAGTCGAATGTATACAAAGAAAGTAAGCAGGGAGTAAACTCATTTCCCGAACGATTTTTAAAATTATTTTTTCACCACTAAAACCCATGAGACTTGTAGTTTTCAAAAATATTTTCATTTTTGATGAGACGCCGAATGAAAGCAGTTTAATCGCCGGCAACCGAAAACCCGCGATTTCCCGTAAATCCCGTATAGTCGAATGTATACAAAGAAAGTAAGCAGGGAGTAAACTCATTTCCCGAACGATTTTTAAAATTATTTTTTCACCACTAAAACCCATGAGACTTGTAGTTTTCAAAAATATTTTCATTTTTGATGAGACGCCGAATGAAAGCAGTTTAATCGCCGGCAACCGAAAACCCGCGATTTCCCGTAAATCCCGTATAGTCGAATGTATACAAAGAAAGTAAGCAGGGAGTAAACTCATTTCCCGAACGATTTTTAAAATTATTTTTTCACCACTAAAACCCATGAGACTTGTAGTTTTCAAAAATATTTTCATTTTTGATGAGACGCCGAATGAAAGCAGTTTAATCGCCGGCAACCGAAAACCCGCGATTTCCCGTAAATCCCGTATAGTCGAATGTATACAAAGAAAGTAAGCAGGGAGTAAACTCATTTCCCGAACGATTTTTAAAATTATTTTTTCACCACTAAAACCCATGAGACTTGTAGTTTTCAAAAATATTTTCATTTTTGATGAGACGCCGAATGAAAGCAGTTTAATCGCCGGCAACCGAAAACCCGCGATTTCCCGTAAATCCCGTATAGTCGAATGTATACAAAGAAAGTAAGCAGGGAGTAAACTCATTTCCCGAACGATTTTTAAAATTATTTTTTCACCACTAAAACCCATGAGACTTGTAGTTTTCAAAAATATTTTCATTTTTGATGAGACGCCGAATGAAAGCAGTTTAATCGCCGGCAACCGAAAACCCGCGATTTCCCGTAAATCCCGTATAGTCGAATGTATACAAAGAAAGTAAGCAGGGAGTAAACTCATTTCCCGAACGATTTTTAAAATTATTTTTTCACCACTAAAACCCATGAGACTTGTAGTTTTCAAAAATATTTTCATTTTTGATGAGACGCCGAATGAAAGCAGTTTAATCGCCGGCAACCGAAAACCCGCGATTTCCCGTAAATCCCGTATAGTCGAATGTATACAAAGAAAGTAAGCAGGGAGTAAACTCATTTCCCGAACGATTTTTAAAATTATTTTTTCACCACTAAAACCCATGAGACTTGTAGTTTTCAAAAATATTTTCATTTTTGATGAGACGCCGAATGAAAGCAGTTTAATCGCCGGCAACCGAAAACCCGCGATTTCCCGTAAATCCCGTATAGTCGAATGTATACAAAGAAAGTAAGCAGGGAGTAAACTCATTTCCCGAACGATTTTTAAAATTATTTTTTCACCACTAAAACCCATGAGACTTGTAGTTTTCAAAAATATTTTCATTTTTGATGAGACGCCGAATGAAAGCAGTTTAATCGCCGGCAACCGAAAACCCGCGATTTCCCGTAAATCCCGTATAGTCGAATGTATACAAAGAAAGTAAGCAGGGAGTAAACTCATTTCCCGAACGATTTTTAAAATTATTTTTTCACCACTAAAACCCATGAGACTTGTAGTTTTCAAAAATATTTTCATTTTTGATGAGACGCCGAATGAAAGCAGTTTAATCGCCGGCAACCGAAAACCCGCGATTTCCCGTAAATCCCGTATAGTCGAATGTATACAAAGAAAGTAAGCAGGGAGTAAACTCATTTCCCGAACGATTTTTAAAATTATTTTTTCACCACTAAAACCCATGAGACTTGTAGTTTTCAAAAATATTTTCATTTTTGATGAGACGCCGAATGAAAGCAGTTTAATCGCCGGCAACCGAAAACCCGCGATTTCCCGTAAATCCCGTATAGTCGAATGTATACAAAGAAAGTAAGCAGGGAGTAAACTCATTTCCCGAACGATTTTTAAAATTATTTTTTCACCACTAAAACCCATGAGACTTGTAGTTTTCAAAAATATTTTCATTTTTGATGAGACGCCGAATGAAAGCAGTTTAATCGCCGGCAACCGAAAACCCGCGATTTCCCGTAAATCCCGTATAGTCGAATGTATACAAAGAAAGTAAGCAGGGAGTAAACTCATTTCCCGAACGATTTTTAAAATTATTTTTTCACCACTAAAACCCATGAGACTTGTAGTTTTCAAAAATATTTTCATTTTTGATGAGACGCCGAATGAAAGCAGTTTAATCGCCGGCAACCGAAAACCCGCGATTTCCCGTAAATCCCGTATAGTCGAATGTATACAAAGAAAGTAAGCAGGGAGTAAACTCATTTCCCGAACGATTTTTAAAATTATTTTTTCACCACTAAAACCCATGAGACTTGTAGTTTTCAAAAATATTTTCATTTTTGATGAGACGCCGAATGAAAGCAGTTTAATCGCCGGCAACCGAAAACCCGCGATTTCCCGTAAATCCCGTATAGTCGAATGTATACAAAGAAAGTAAGCAGGGAGTAAACTCATTTCCCGAACGATTTTTAAAATTATTTTTTCACCACTAAAACCCATGAGACTTGTAGTTTTCAAAAATATTTTCATTTTTGATGAGACGCCGAATGAAAGCAGTTTAATCGCCGGCAACCGAAAACCCGCGATTTCCCGTAAATCCCGTATAGTCGAATGTATACAAAGAAAGTAAGCAGGGAGTAAACTCATTTCCCGAACGATTTTTAAAATTATTTTTTCACCACTAAAACCCATGAGACTTGTAGTTTTCAAAAATATTTTCATTTTTGATGAGACGCCGAATGAAAGCAGTTTAATCGCCGGCAACCGAAAACCCGCGATTTCCCGTAAATCCCGTATAGTCGAATGTATACAAAGAAAGTAAGCAGGGAGTAAACTCATTTCCCGAACGATTTTTAAAATTATTTTTTCACCACTAAAACCCATGAGACTTGTAGTTTTCAAAAATATTTTCATTTTTGATGAGACGCCGAATGAAAGCAGTTTAATCGCCGGCAACCGAAAACCCGCGATTTCCCGTAAATCCCGTATAGTCGAATGTATACAAAGAAAGTAAGCAGGGAGTAAACTCATTTCCCGAACGATTTTTAAAATTATTTTTTCACCACTAAAACCCATGAGACTTGTAGTTTTCAAAAATATTTTCATTTTTGATGAGACGCCGAATGAAAGCAGTTTAATCGCCGGCAACCGAAAACCCGCGATTTCCCGTAAATCCCGTATAGTCGAATGTATACAAAGAAAGTAAGCAGGGAGTAAACTCATTTCCCGAACGATTTTTAAAATTATTTTTTCACCACTAAAACCCATGAGACTTGTAGTTTTCAAAAATATTTTCATTTTTGATGAGACGCCGAATGAAAGCAGTTTAATCGCCGGCAACCGAAAACCCGCGATTTCCCGTAAATCCCGTATAGTCGAATGTATACAAAGAAAGTAAGCAGGGAGTAAACTCATTTCCCGAACGATTTTTAAAATTATTTTTTCACCACTAAAACCCATGAGACTTGTAGTTTTCAAAAATATTTTCATTTTTGATGAGACGCCGAATGAAAGCAGTTTAATCGCCGGCAACCGAAAACCCGCGATTTCCCGTAAATCCCGTATAGTCGAATGTATACAAAGAAAGTAAGCAGGGAGTAAACTCATTTCCCGAACGATTTTTAAAATTATTTTTTCACCACTAAAACCCATGAGACTTGTAGTTTTCAAAAATATTTTCATTTTTGATGAGACGCCGAATGAAAGCAGTTTAATCGCCGGCAACCGAAAACCCGCGATTTCCCGTAAATCCCGTATAGTCGAATGTATACAAAGAAAGTAAGCAGGGAGTAAACTCATTTCCCGAACGATTTTTAAAATTATTTTTTCACCACTAAAACCCATGAGACTTGTAGTTTTCAAAAATATTTTCATTTTTGATGAGACGCCGAATGAAAGCAGTTTAATCGCCGGCAACCGAAAACCCGCGATTTCCCGTAAATCCCGTATAGTCGAATGTATACAAAGAAAGTAAGCAGGGAGTAAACTCATTTCCCGAACGATTTTTAAAATTATTTTTTCACCACTAAAACCCATGAGACTTGTAGTTTTCAAAAATATTTTCATTTTTGATGAGACGCCGAATGAAAGCAGTTTAATCGCCGGCAACCGAAAACCCGCGATTTCCCGTAAATCCCGTATAGTCGAATGTATACAAAGAAAGTAAGCAGGGAGTAAACTCATTTCCCGAACGATTTTTAAAATTATTTTTTCACCACTAAAACCCATGAGACTTGTAGTTTTCAAAAATATTTTCATTTTTGATGAGACGCCGAATGAAAGCAGTTTAATCGCCGGCAACCGAAAACCCGCGATTTCCCGTAAATCCCGTATAGTCGAATGTATACAAAGAAAGTAAGCAGGGAGTAAACTCATTTCCCGAACGATTTTTAAAATTATTTTTTCACCACTAAAACCCATGAGACTTGTAGTTTTCAAAAATATTTTCATTTTTGATGAGACGCCGAATGAAAGCAGTTTAATCGCCGGCAACCGAAAACCCGCGATTTCCCGTAAATCCCGTATAGTCGAATGTATACAAAGAAAGTAAGCAGGGAGTAAACTCATTTCCCGAACGATTTTTAAAATTATTTTTTCACCACTAAAACCCATGAGACTTGTAGTTTTCAAAAATATTTTCATTTTTGATGAGACGCCGAATGAAAGCAGTTTAATCGCCGGCAACCGAAAACCCGCGATTTCCCGTAAATCCCGTCGGCCCGTATAGTCGAATGTATACAAAGAAAGTAAGCAGGGAGTAAACTCATTTCCCGAACGATTTTTAAAATTATTTTTTCACCACTAAAACCCATGAGACTTGTAGTTTTCAAAAATATTTTCATTTTTGATGAGACGCCGAATGAAAGCAGTTTAATCGCCGGCAACCGAAAACCCGCGATTTCCCGTAAATCCCGTATAGTCGAATGTATACAAAGAAAGTAAGCAGGGAGTAAACTCATTTCCCGAACGATTTTTAAAATTATTTTTTCACCACTAAAACCCATGAGACTTGTAGTTTTCAAAAATATTTTCATTTTTGATGAGACGCCGAATGAAAGCAGTTTAATCGCCGGCAACCGAAAACCCGCGATTTCCCGTAAATCCCGTATAGTCGAATGTATACAAAGAAAGTAAGCAGGGAGTAAACTCATTTCCCGAACGATTTTTAAAATTATTTTTTCACCACTAAAACCCATGAGACTTGTAGTTTTCAAAAATATTTTCATTTTTGATGAGACGCCGAATGAAAGCAGTTTAATCGCCGGCAACCGAAAACCCGCGATTTCCCGTAAATCCCGTATAGTCGAATGTATACAAAGAAAGTAAGCAGGGAGTAAACTCATTTCCCGAACGATTTTTAAAATTATTTTTTCACCACTAAAACCCATGAGACTTGTAGTTTTCAAAAATATTTTCATTTTTGATGAGACGCCGAATGAAAGCAGTTTAATCGCCGGCAACCGAAAACCCGCGATTTCCCGTAAATCCCGTATAGTCGAATGTATACAAAGAAAGTAAGCAGGGAGTAAACTCATTTCCCGAACGATTTTTAAAATTATTTTTTCACCACTAAAACCCATGAGACTTGTAGTTTTCAAAAATATTTTCATTTTTGATGAGACGCCGAATGAAAGCAGTTTAATCGCCGGCAACCGAAAACCCGCGATTTCCCGTAAATCCCGTATAGTCGAATGTATACAAAGAAAGTAAGCAGGGAGTAAACTCATTTCCCGAACGATTTTTAAAATTATTTTTTCACCACTAAAACCCATGAGACTTGTAGTTTTCAAAAATATTTTCATTTTTGATGAGACGCCGAATGAAAGCAGTTTAATCGCCGGCAACCGAAAACCCGCGATTTCCCGTAAATCCGTATAGTCGAATGTATACAAAGAAAGTAAGCAGGGAGTAAACTCATTTCCCGAACGATTTTTAAAATTATTTTTTCACCACTAAAACCCATGAGACTTGTAGTTTTCAAAAATATTTTCATTTTTGATGAGACGCCGAATGAAAGCAGTTTAATCGCCGGCAACCGAAAACCCGCGATTTCCCGTAAATCCCGTATAGTCGAATGTATACAAAGAAAGTAAGCAGGGAGTAAACTCATTTCCCGAACGATTTTTAAAATTATTTTTTCACCACTAAAACCCATGAGACTTGTAGTTTTCAAAAATATTTTCATTTTTGATGAGACGCCGAATGAAAGCAGTTTAATCGCCGGCAACCGAAAACCCGCGATTTCCCGTAAATCCCGTATAGTCGAATGTATACAAAGAAAGTAAGCAGGGAGTAAACTCATTTCCCGAACGATTTTTAAAATTATTTTTTCACCACTAAAACCCATGAGACTTGTAGTTTTCAAAAATATTTTCATTTTTGATGAGACGCCGAATGAAAGCAGTTTAATCGCCGGCAACCGAAAACCCGCGATTTCCCGTAAATCCGGGCTCCCGTATAGTCGAATGTATACAAAGAAAGTACAGGGAGTAAACTCATTTCCCGAACGATTTTTAAAATTATTTTTTCACCACTAAAACCCATGAGACTTGTAGTTTTCAAAAATATTTTCATTTTTGATGAGACGCCGAATGAAAGCAGTTTAATCGCCGGCAACCGAAAACCCGCGATTTCCCGTAAATCCCGTATAGTCGAATGTATACAAAGAAAGTAAGCAGGGAGTAAACTCATTTCCCGAACGATTTTTAAAATTATTTTTTCACCACTAAAACCCATGAGACTTGTAGTTTTCAAAAATATTTTCATTTTTGATGAGACGCCGAATGAAAGCAGTTTAATCGCCGGCAACCGAAAACCCGCGATTTCCCGTAAATCCCGTATAGTCGAATGTATACAAAGAAAGTAAGCAGGGAGTAAACTCATTTCCCGAACGATTTTTAAAATTATTTTTTCACCACTAAAACCCATGAGACTTGTAGTTTTCAAAAATATTTTCATTTTTGATGAGACGCCGAATGAAAGCAGTTTAATCGCCGGCAACCGAAAACCCGCGATTTCCCGTAAATCCCGTATAGTCGAATGTATACAAAGAAAGTAAGCAGGGAGTAAACTCATTTCCCGAACGATTTTTAAAATTATTTTTTCACCACTAAAACCCATGAGACTTGTAGTTTTCAAAAATATTTTCATTTTTGATGAGACGCCGAATGAAAGCAGTTTAATCGCCGGCAACCGAAAACCCGCGATTTCCCGTAAATCCCGTATAGTCGAATGTATACAAAGAAAGTAAGCAGGGAGTAAACTCATTTCCCGAACGATTTTTAAAATTATTTTTTCACCACTAAAACCCATGAGACTTGTAGTTTTCAAAAATATTTTCATTTTTGATGAGACGCCGAATGAAAGCAGTTTAATCGCCGGCAACCGAAAACCCGCGATTTCCCGTAAATCCCGTATAGTCGAATGTATACAAAGAAAGTAAGCAGGGAGTAAACTCATTTCCCGAACGATTTTTAAAATTATTTTTTCACCACTAAAACCCATGAGACTTGTAGTTTTCAAAAATATTTTCATTTTTGATGAGACGCCGAATGAAAGCAGTTTAATCGCCGGCAACCGAAAACCCGCGATTTCCCGTAAATCCCGTATAGTCGAATGTATACAAAGAAAGTAAGCAGGGAGTAAACTCATTTCCCGAACGATTTTTAAAATTATTTTTTCACCACTAAAACCCATGAGACTTGTAGTTTTCAAAAATATTTTCATTTTTGATGAGACGCCGAATGAAAGCAGTTTAATCGCCGGCAACCGAAAACCCGCGATTTCCCGTAAATCCCGTATAGTCGAATGTATACAAAGAAAGTAAGCAGGGAGTAAACTCATTTCCCGAACGATTTTTAAAATTATTTTTTCACCACTAAAACCCATGAGACTTGTAGTTTTCAAAAATATTTTCATTTTTGATGAGACGCCGAATGAAAGCAGTTTAATCGCCGGCAACCGAAAACCCGCGATTTCCCGTAAATCCGTATAGTCGAATGTATACAAAGAAAGTAAGCAGGGAGTAAACTCATTTCCCGAACGATTTTTAAAATTATTTTTTCACCACTAAAACCCATGAGACTTGTAGTTTTCAAAAATATTTTCATTTTTGATGAGACGCCGAATGAAAGCAGTTTAATCGCCGGCAACCGAAAACCCGCGATTTCCCGTAAATCCCGTATAGTCGAATGTATACAAAGAAAGTAAGCAGGGAGTAAACTCATTTCCCGAACGATTTTTAAAATTATTTTTTCACCACTAAAACCCATGAGACTTGTAGTTTTCAAAAATATTTTCATTTTTGATGAGACGCCGAATGAAAGCAGTTTAATCGCCGGCAACCGAAAACCCGCGATTTCCCGTAAATCCCGTATAGTCGAATGTATACAAAGAAAGTAAGCAGGGAGTAAACTCATTTCCCGAACGATTTTTAAAATTATTTTTTCACCACTAAAACCCATGAGACTTGTAGTTTTCAAAAATATTTTCATTTTTGATGAGACGCCGAATGAAAGCAGTTTAATCGCCGGCAACCGAAAACCCGCGATTTCCCGTAAATCCCGTATAGTCGAATGTATACAAAGAAAGTAAGCAGGGAGTAAACTCATTTCCCGAACGATTTTTAAAATTATTTTTTCACCACTAAAACCCATGAGACTTGTAGTTTTCAAAAAATTTTCATTTTTGATGAGACGCCGAATGAAAGCAGTTTAATCGCCGGCAACCGAAAACCCGCGATTTCCCGTAAATCCCGTATAGTCGAATGTATACAAAGAAAGTAAGCAGGGAGTAAACTCATTTCCCGAACGATTTTTAAAATTATTTTTTCACCACTAAAACCCATGAGACTTGTAGTTTTCAAAAATATTTTCATTTTTGATGAGACGCCGAATGAAAGCAGTTTAATCGCCGGCAACCGAAAACCCGCGATTTCCCGTAAATCCCGTATAGTCGAATGTATACAAAGAAAGTAAGCAGGGAGTAAACTCATTTCCCGAACGATTTTTAAAATTATTTTTTCACCACTAAAACCCATGAGACTTGTAGTTTTCAAAAATATTTTCATTTTTGATGAGACGCCGAATGAAAGCAGTTTAATCGCCGGCAACCGAAAACCCGCGATTTCCCGTAAATCCCGTATAGTCGAATGTATACAAAGAAAGTAAGCAGGGAGTAAACTCATTTCCCGAACGATTTTTAAAATTATTTTTTCACCACTAAAACCCATGAGACTTGTAGTTTTCAAAAATATTTTCATTTTTGATGAGACGCCGAATGAAAGCAGTTTAATCGCCGGCAACCGAAAACCCGCGATTTCCCGTAAATCCCGTATAGTCGAATGTATACAAAGAAAGTAAGCAGGGAGTAAACTCATTTCCCGAACGATTTTTAAAATTATTTTTTCACCACTAAAACCCATGAGACTTGTAGTTTTCAAAAATATTTTCATTTTTGATGAGACGCCGAATGAAAGCAGTTTAATCGCCGGCAACCGAAAACCCGCGATTTCCCGTAAATCCCGTATAGTCGAATGTATACAAAGAAAGTAAGCAGGGAGTAAACTCATTTCCCGAACGATTTTTAAAATTATTTTTTCACCACTAAAACCCATGAGACTTGTAGTTTTCAAAAATATTTTCATTTTTGATGAGACGCCGAATGAAAGCAGTTTAATCGCCGGCAACCGAAAACCCGCGATTTCCCGTAAATCCCGTATAGTCGAATGTATACAAAGAAAGTAAGCAGGGAGTAAACTCATTTCCCGAACGATTTTTAAAATTATTTTTTCACCACTAAAACCCATGAGACTTGTAGTTTTCAAAAATATTTTCATTTTTGATGAGACGCCGAATGAAAGCAGTTTAATCGCCGGCAACCGAAAACCCGCGATTTCCCGTAAATCCCGTATAGTCGAATGTATACAAAGAAAGTAAGCAGGGAGTAAACTCATTTCCCGAACGATTTTTAAAATTATTTTTTCACCACTAAAACCCATGAGACTTGTAGTTTTCAAAAATATTTTCATTTTTGATGAGACGCCGAAAAAGCAGTTTAATCGCCGGCAACCGAAAACCCGCGATTTCCCGTAAATCCCGTATAGTCGAATGTATACAAAGAAAGTAAGCAGGGAGTAAACTCATTTCCCGAACGATTTTTAAAATTATTTTTTCACCACTAAAACCCATGAGACTTGTAGTTTTCAAAAATATTTTCATTTTTGATGAGACGCCGAATGAAAGCAGTTTAATCGCCGGCAACCGAAAACCCGCGATTTCCCGTAAATCCCGTATAGTCGAATGTATACAAAGAAAGTAAGCAGGGAGTAAACTCATTTCCCGAACGATTTTTAAAATTATTTTTTCACCACTAAAACCCATGAGACTTGTAGTTTTCAAAAATATTTTCATTTTTGATGAGACGCCGAATGAAAGCAGTTTAATCGCCGGCAACCGAAAACCCGCGATTTCCCGTAAATCCCGTATAGTCGAATGTATACAAAGAAAGTAAGCAGGGAGTAAACTCATTTCCCGAACGATTTTTAAAATTATTTTTTCACCACTAAAACCCATGAGACTTGTAGTTTTCAAAAATATTTTCATTTTTGATGAGACGCCGAATGAAAGCAGTTTAATCGCCGGCAACCGAAAACCCGCGATTTCCCGTAAATCCCGTGGCCCGTATAGTCGAATGTATACAAAGAAAGTAAGCAGGGAGTAAACTCATTTCCCGAACGATTTTTAAAATTATTTTTTCACCACTAAAACCCATGAGACTTGTAGTTTTCAAAAATATTTTCATTTTTGATGAGACGCCGAATGAAAGCAGTTTAATCGCCGGCAACCGAAAACCCGCGATTTCCCGTAAATCCCGTATAGTCGAATGTATACAAAGAAAGTAAGCAGGGAGTAAACTCATTTCCCGAACGATTTTTAAAATTATTTTTTCACCACTAAAACCCATGAGACTTGTAGTTTTCAAAAATATTTTCATTTTTGATGAGACGCCGAATGAAAGCAGTTTAATCGCCGGCAACCGAAAACCCGCGATTTCCCGTAAATCCCGTATAGTCGAATGTATACAAAGAAAGTAAGCAGGGAGTAAACTCATTTCCCGAACGATTTTTAAAATTATTTTTTCACCACTAAAACCCATGAGACTTGTAGTTTTCAAAAATATTTTCATTTTTGATGAGACGCCGAATGAAAGCAGTTTAATCGCCGGCAACCGAAAACCCGCGATTTCCCGTAAATCCCGTATAGTCGAATGTATACAAAGAAAGTAAGCAGGGAGTAAACTCATTTCCCGAACGATTTTTAAAATTATTTTTTCACCACTAAAACCCATGAGACTTGTAGTTTTCAAAAAATTTTCATTTTTGATGAGACGCCGAATGAAAGCAGTTTAATCGCCGGCAACCGAAAACCCGCGATTTCCCGTAAATCCCGTATAGTCGAATGTATACAAAGAAAGTAAGCAGGGAGTAAACTCATTTCCCGAACGATTTTTAAAATTATTTTTTCACCACTAAAACCCATGAGACTTGTAGTTTTCAAAAATATTTTCATTTTTGATGAGACGCCGAATGAAAGCAGTTTAATCGCCGGCAACCGAAAACCCGCGATTTCCCGTAAATCCCGTATAGTCGAATGTATACAAAGAAAGTAAGCAGGGAGTAAACTCATTTCCCGAACGATTTTTAAAATTATTTTTTCACCACTAAAACCCATGAGACTTGTAGTTTTCAAAAATATTTTCATTTTTGATGAGACGCCGAATGAAAGCAGTTTAATCGCCGGCAACCGAAAACCCGCGATTTCCCGTAAATCCCGTATAGTCGAATGTATACAAAGAAAGTAAGCAGGGAGTAAACTCATTTCCCGAACGATTTTTAAAATTATTTTTTCACCACTAAAACCCATGAGACTTGTAGTTTTCAAAAATATTTTCATTTTTGATGAGACGCCGAATGAAAGCAGTTTAATCGCCGGCAACCGAAAACCCGCGATTTCCCGTAAATCCCGTATAGTCGAATGTATACAAAGAAAGTAAGCAGGGAGTAAACTCATTTCCCGAACGATTTTTAAAATTATTTTTTCACCACTAAAACCCATGAGACTTGTAGTTTTCAAAAATATTTTCATTTTTGATGAGACGCCGAATGAAAGCAGTTTAATCGCCGGCAACCGAAAACCCGCGATTTCCCGTAAATCCCGTCGGCCGTATAGTCGAATGTATACAAAGAAAGTAAGCAGGGAGTAAACTCATTTCCCGAACGATTTTTAAAATTATTTTTTCACCACTAAAACCCATGAGACTTGTAGTTTTCAAAAATATTTTCATTTTTGATGAGACGCCGAATGAAAGCAGTTTAATCGCCGGCAACCGAAAACCCGCGATTTCCCGTAAATCCCTCGTATAGTCGAATGTATACAAAGAAAGTAAGCAGGGAGTAAACTCATTTCCCGAACGATTTTTAAAATTATTTTTTCACCACTAAAACCCATGAGACTTGTAGTTTTCAAAAATATTTTCATTTTTGATGAGACGCCGAATGAAAGCAGTTTAATCGCCGGCAACCGAAAACCCGCGATTTCCCGTAAATCCCGTATAGTCGAATGTATACAAAGAAAGTAAGCAGGGAGTAAACTCATTTCCCGAACGATTTTTAAAATTATTTTTTCACCACTAAAACCCATGAGACTTGTAGTTTTCAAAAATATTTTCATTTTTGATGAGACGCCGAATGAAAGCAGTTTAATCGCCGGCAACCGAAAACCCGCGATTTCCCGTAAATCCCGTATAGTCGAATGTATACAAAGAAAGTAAGCAGGGAGTAAACTCATTTCCCGAACGATTTTTAAAATTATTTTTTCACCACTAAAACCCATGAGACTTGTAGTTTTCAAAAATATTTTCATTTTTGATGAGACGCCGAATGAAAGCAGTTTAATCGCCGGCAACCGAAAACCCGCGATTTCCCGTAAATCCCGTATAGTCGAATGTATACAAAGAAAGTAAGCAGGGAGTAAACTCATTTCCCGAACGATTTTTAAAATTATTTTTTCACCACTAAAACCCATGAGACTTGTAGTTTTCAAAAATATTTTCATTTTTGATGAGACGCCGAATGAAAGCAGTTTAATCGCCGGCAACCGAAAACCCGCGATTTCCCGTAAATCCCGTATAGTCGAATGTATACAAAGAAAGTAAGCAGGGAGTAAACTCATTTCCCGAACGATTTTTAAAATTATTTTTTCACCACTAAAACCCATGAGACTTGTAGTTTTCAAAAATATTTTCATTTTTGATGAGACGCCGAATGAAAGCAGTTTAATCGCCGGCAACCGAAAACCCGCGATTTCCCGTAAATCCCGTCGATAGTCGAATGTATACAAAGAAAGTAAGCAGGGAGTAAACTCATTTCCCGAACGATTTTTAAAATTATTTTTTCACCACTAAAACCCATGAGACTTGTAGTTTTCAAAAATATTTTCATTTTTGATGAGACGCCGAATGAAAGCAGTTTAATCGCCGGCAACCGAAAACCCGCGATTTCCCGTAAATCCCGTATAGTCGAATGTATACAAAGAAAGTAAGCAGGGAGTAAACTCATTTCCCGAACGATTTTTAAAATTATTTTTTCACCACTAAAACCCATGAGACTTGTAGTTTTCAAAAATATTTTCATTTTTGATGAGACGCCGAATGAAAGCAGTTTAATCGCCGGCAACCGAAAACCCGCGATTTCCCGTAAATCCCGTCGGTATAGTCGAATGTATACAAAGAAAGTAAGCAGGGAGTAAACTCATTTCCCGAACGATTTTTAAAATTATTTTTTCACCACTAAAACCCATGAGACTTGTAGTTTTCAAAAATATTTTCATTTTTGATGAGACGCCGAATGAAAGCAGTTTAATCGCCGGCAACCGAAAACCCGCGATTTCCCGTAAATCCTCGCCCGTATAGTCGAATGTATACAAAGAAAGTAAGCAGGGAGTAAACTCATTTCCCGAACGATTTTTAAAATTATTTTTTCACCACTAAAACCCATGAGACTTGTAGTTTTCAAAAATATTTTCATTTTTGATGAGACGCCGAATGAAAGCAGTTTAATCGCCGGCAACCGAAAACCCGCGATTTCCCGTAAATCCCGTATAGTCGAATGTATACAAAGAAAGTAAGCAGGGAGTAAACTCATTTCCCGAACGATTTTTAAAATTATTTTTTCACCACTAAAACCCATGAGACTTGTAGTTTTCAAAAATATTTTCATTTTTGATGAGACGCCGAATGAAAGCAGTTTAATCGCCGGCAACCGAAAACCCGCGATTTCCCGTAAATCCCGTATAGTCGAATGTATACAAAGAAAGTAAGCAGGGAGTAAACTCATTTCCCGAACGATTTTTAAAATTATTTTTTCACCACTAAAACCCATGAGACTTGTAGTTTTCAAAAATATTTTCATTTTTGATGAGACGCCGAATGAAAGCAGTTTAATCGCCGGCAACCGAAAACCCGCGATTTCCCGTAAATCCCGTATAGTCGAATGTATACAAAGAAAGTAAGCAGGGAGTAAACTCATTTCCCGAACGATTTTTAAAATTATTTTTTCACCACTAAAACCCATGAGACTTGTAGTTTTCAAAAATATTTTCATTTTTGATGAGACGCCGAATGAAAGCAGTTTAATCGCCGGCAACCGAAAACCCGCGATTTCCCGTAAATCCCGTCGGCCCGTATAGTCGAATGTATACAAAGAAAGTAAGCAGGGAGTAAACTCATTTCCCGAACGATTTTTAAAATTATTTTTTCACCACTAAAACCCATGAGACTTGTAGTTTTCAAAAATATTTTCATTTTTGATGAGACGCCGAATGAAAGCAGTTTAATCGCCGGCAACCGAAAACCCGCGATTTCCCGTAAATCCCGTATAGTCGAATGTATACAAAGAAAGTAAGCAGGGAGTAAACTCATTTCCCGAACGATTTTTAAAATTATTTTTTCACCACTAAAACCCATGAGACTTGTAGTTTTCAAAAATATTTTCATTTTTGATGAGACGCCGAATGAAAGCAGTTTAATCGCCGGCAACCGAAAACCCGCGATTTCCCGTAAATCCCGTCGGCCCGTATAGTCGAATGTATACAAAGAAAGTAAGCAGGGAGTAAACTCATTTCCCGAACGATTTTTAAAATTATTTTTTCACCACTAAAACCCATGAGACTTGTAGTTTTCAAAAATATTTTCATTTTTGATGAGACGCCGAATGAAAGCAGTTTAATCGCCGGCAACCGAAAACCCGCGATTTCCCGTAAATCCCGTCGGTATAGTCGAATGTATACAAAGAAAGTAAGCAGGGAGTAAACTCATTTCCCGAACGATTTTTAAAATTATTTTTTCACCACTAAAACCCATGAGACTTGTAGTTTTCAAAAATATTTTCATTTTTGATGAGACGCCGAATGAAAGCAGTTTAATCGCCGGCAACCGAAAACCCGCGATTTCCCGTAAATCCCGTATAGTCGAATGTATACAAAGAAAGTAAGCAGGGAGTAAACTCATTTCCCGAACGATTTTTAAAATTATTTTTTCACCACTAAAACCCATGAGACTTGTAGTTTTCAAAAATATTTTCATTTTTGATGAGACGCCGAATGAAAGCAGTTTAATCGCCGGCAACCGAAAACCCGCGATTTCCCGTAAATCCCGTATAGTCGAATGTATACAAAGAAAGTAAGCAGGGAGTAAACTCATTTCCCGAACGATTTTTAAAATTATTTTTTCACCACTAAAACCCATGAGACTTGTAGTTTTCAAAAATATTTTCATTTTTGATGAGACGCCGAATGAAAGCAGTTTAATCGCCGGCAACCGAAAACCCGCGATTTCCCGTAAATCCCGTATAGTCGAATGTATACAAAGAAAGTAAGCAGGGAGTAAACTCATTTCCCGAACGATTTTTAAAATTATTTTTTCACCACTAAAACCCATGAGACTTGTAGTTTTCAAAAATATTTTCATTTTTGATGAGACGCCGAATGAAAGCAGTTTAATCGCCGGCAACCGAAAACCCGCGATTTCCCGTAAATCCCGTATAGTCGAATGTATACAAAGAAAGTAAGCAGGGAGTAAACTCATTTCCCGAACGATTTTTAAAAATTTTTTCACCACTAAAACCCATGAGACTTGTAGTTTTCAAAAATATTTTCATTTTTGATGAGACGCCGAATGAAAGCAGTTTAATCGCCGGCAACCGAAAACCCGCGATTTCCCGTAAATCCCGTATAGTCGAATGTATACAAAGAAAGTAAGCAGGGAGTAAACTCATTTCCCGAACGATTTTTAAAATTATTTTTTCACCACTAAAACCCATGAGACTTGTAGTTTTCAAAAATATTTTCATTTTTGATGAGACGCCGAATGAAAGCAGTTTAATCGCCGGCAACCGAAAACCCGCGATTTCCCGTAAATCCCGTATAGTCGAATGTATACAAAGAAAGTAAGCAGGGAGTAAACTCATTTCCCGAACGATTTTTAAAATTATTTTTTCACCACTAAAACCCATGAGACTTGTAGTTTTCAAAAATATTTTCATTTTTGATGAGACGCCGAATGAAAGCAGTTTAATCGCCGGCAACCGAAAACCCGCGATTTCCCGTAAATCCCGTATAGTCGAATGTATACAAAGAAAGTAAGCAGGGAGTAAACTCATTTCCCGAACGATTTTTAAAATTATTTTTTCACCACTAAAACCCATGAGACTTGTAGTTTTCAAAAATATTTTCATTTTTGATGAGACGCCGAATGAAAGCAGTTTAATCGCCGGCAACCGAAAACCCGCGATTTCCCGTAAATCCCGTGTATAGTCGAATGTATACAAAGAAAGTAAGCAGGGAGTAAACTCATTTCCCGAACGATTTTTAAAATTATTTTTTCACCACTAAAACCCATGAGACTTGTAGTTTTCAAAAATATTTTCATTTTTGATGAGACGCCGAATGAAAGCAGTTTAATCGCCGGCAACCGAAAACCCGCGATTTCCCGTAAATCCCGTATAGTCGAATGTATACAAAGAAAGTAAGCAGGGAGTAAACTCATTTCCCGAACGATTTTTAAAATTATTTTTTCACCACTAAAACCCATGAGACTTGTAGTTTTCAAAAATATTTTCATTTTTGATGAGACGCCGAATGAAAGCAGTTTAATCGCCGGCAACCGAAAACCCGCGATTTCCCGTAAATCCCGTATAGTCGAATGTATACAAAGAAAGTAAGCAGGGAGTAAACTCATTTCCCGAACGATTTTTAAAATTATTTTTTCACCACTAAAACCCATGAGACTTGTAGTTTTCAAAAAATTTTCATTTTTGATGAGACGCCGAATGAAAGCAGTTTAATCGCCGGCAACCGAAAACCCGCGATTTCCCGTAAATCCCGTATAGTCGAATGTATACAAAGAAAGTAAGCAGGGAGTAAACTCATTTCCCGAACGATTTTTAAAATTATTTTTTCACCACTAAAACCCATGAGACTTGTAGTTTTCAAAAATATTTTCATTTTTGATGAGACGCCGAATGAAAGCAGTTTAATCGCCGGCAACCGAAAACCCGCGATTTCCCGTAAATCCCGGATCGGCCCGTAGTCGAATGTATACAAAGAAAGTAAGCAGGGAGTAAACTCATTTCCCGAACGATTTTTAAAATTATTTTTTCACCACTAAAACCCATGAGACTTGTAGTTTTCAAAAATATTTTCATTTTTGATGAGACGCCGAATGAAAGCAGTTTAATCGCCGGCAACCGAAAACCCGCGATTTCCCGTAAATCCCGTATAGTCGAATGTATACAAAGAAAGTAAGCAGGGAGTAAACTCATTTCCCGAACGATTTTTAAAATTATTTTTTCACCACTAAAACCCATGAGACTTGTAGTTTTCAAAAATATTTTCATTTTTGATGAGACGCCGAATGAAAGCAGTTTAATCGCCGGCAACCGAAAACCCGCGATTTCCCGTAAATCCCGTATAGTCGAATGTATACAAAGAAAGTAAGCAGGGAGTAAACTCATTTCCCGAACGATTTTTAAAATTATTTTTTCACCACTAAAACCCATGAGACTTGTAGTTTTCAAAAATATTTTCATTTTTGATGAGACGCCGAATGAAAGCAGTTTAATCGCCGGCAACCGAAAACCCGCGATTTCCCGTAAATCCCGTATAGTCGAATGTATACAAAGAAAGTAAGCAGGGAGTAAACTCATTTCCCGAACGATTTTTAAAATTATTTTTTCACCACTAAAACCCATGAGACTTGTAGTTTTCAAAAATATTTTCATTTTTGATGAGACGCCGAATGAAAGCAGTTTAATCGCCGGCAACCGAAAACCCGCGATTTCCCGTAAATCCCGTATAGTCGAATGTATACAAAGAAAGTAAGCAGGGAGTAAACTCATTTCCCGAACGATTTTTAAAATTATTTTTTCACCACTAAAACCCATGAGACTTGTAGTTTTCAAAAATATTTTCATTTTTGATGAGACGCCGAATGAAAGCAGTTTAATCGCCGGCAACCGAAAACCCGCGATTTCCCGTAAATCCCGTATGGTATAGTCGAATGTATACAAAGAAAGTAAGCAGGGAGTAAACTCATTTCCCGAACGATTTTTAAAATTATTTTTTCACCACTAAAACCCATGAGACTTGTAGTTTTCAAAAATATTTTCATTTTTGATGAGACGCCGAATGAAAGCAGTTTAATCGCCGGCAACCGAAAACCCGCGATTTCCCGTAAATCCCGTATAGTCGAATGTATACAAAGAAAGTAAGCAGGGAGTAAACTCATTTCCCGAACGATTTTTAAAATTATTTTTTCACCACTAAAACCCATGAGACTTGTAGTTTTCAAAAATATTTTCATTTTTGATGAGACGCCGAATGAAAGCAGTTTAATCGCCGGCAACCGAAAACCCGCGATTTCCCGTAAATCCCGTATAGTCGAATGTATACAAAGAAAGTAAGCAGGGAGTAAACTCATTTCCCGAACGATTTTTAAAATTATTTTTTCACCACTAAAACCCATGAGACTTGTAGTTTTCAAAAATATTTTCATTTTTGATGAGACGCCGAATGAAAGCAGTTTAATCGCCGGCAACCGAAAACCCGCGATTTCCCGTAAATCCCGTATAGTCGAATGTATACAAAGAAAGTAAGCAGGGAGTAAACTCATTTCCCGAACGATTTTTAAAATTATTTTTTCACCACTAAAACCCATGAGACTTGTAGTTTTCAAAAATATTTTCATTTTTGATGAGACGCCGAATGAAAGCAGTTTAATCGCCGGCAACCGAAAACCCGCGATTTCCCGTAAATCCCTCGGCCCGTATAGTCGAATGTATACAAAGAAAGTAAGCAGGGAGTAAACTCATTTCCCGAACGATTTTTAAAATTATTTTTTCACCACTAAAACCCATGAGACTTGTAGTTTTCAAAAATATTTTCATTTTTGATGAGACGCCGAATGAAAGCAGTTTAATCGCCGGCAACCGAAAACCCGCGATTTCCCGTAAATCCCGTCGGCCCGTATAGTCGAATGTATACAAAGAAAGTAAGCAGGGAGTAAACTCATTTCCCGAACGATTTTTAAAATTATTTTTTCACCACTAAAACCCATGAGACTTGTAGTTTTCAAAAATATTTTCATTTTTGATGAGACGCCGAATGAAAGCAGTTTAATCGCCGGCAACCGAAAACCCGCGATTTCCCGTAAATCCCGTATAGTCGAATGTATACAAAGAAAGTAAGCAGGGAGTAAACTCATTTCCCGAACGATTTTTAAAATTATTTTTTCACCACTAAAACCCATGAGACTTGTAGTTTTCAAAAATATTTTCATTTTTGATGAGACGCCGAATGAAAGCAGTTTAATCGCCGGCAACCGAAAACCCGCGATTTCCCGTAAATCCCGTCGGCCCGTATAGTCGAATGTATACAAA
>JASGCC010002688.1:0-27265 GCA_030067915.1 Hydractinia echinata
TACATCAATTCGTTACACTGGCAAGGGCTTTTTATGTATTTTGAATCGTGTATTTGTTGTAATGATTGTTTTTCTTGAGTCTTTTAATACTTCTGACTTTGAAATTGAAAGCAGCGTTGCCTATGTTTACCTTAAGGGAATGTATTTTCACAAGAACCAATTTTCTGAAAAATTTTCAAAAGATTTTTGTGCCAAATAATTCTATGCAAAGTCAACAAATCCTAATATTTTGTATAAGTATTAACTTTTTTTATGCGATATTTGCGGAAACAAGCAAAATTCGCGAAACTTAATTCCCGCAAAAATTGATTCTTTCTAAAATTGAACTTTTAAACAACCATTGATTAAACAAAGCTATTGGTTCTTTCTATTTTCTTCCAGGCCGAAGTTGAAATGGATTTAAAACCATCTACAATGGATTTGGATGCTTACATTCTTGGTATATATGAAAGTATCATGAAACCTTATTGGCCTGTACCAAAGAGCAATTTTTACTGTCGCATATGCAACTATAAGGAGTTCCAATTTCAGGATGAATTAGACCGCCATAATGTTTCTAGAGAACATCAGGTAAATACTGTCTTAAAAAGTAAGGCATTTATTTTTTGAAAATTGAAAATCTCTTCACAAACCATGATGAAGTAATATGCTTGCATTTTCAGCACGTGAAGTTTTTTATATTTCAAAGTATGTTGCCACATATTCTTTATCTGATTGGAGAATTTGTTTGAGTTCAGGTTTAGAATTCAGGGTCAAGGCATACAATGAAAGGACTGAGTAAAAATTTATTATTTAAGGGAGCTTAAAAAGATGATTTCAACGAATGTGATAATTACAATTATGCTATTTAGGCCATTAAGAATTTGAGCTTAAACTGCAACAATCTTCTAACTTCGTATTTCATCCTACGTGGTAAAATTATGAATCATTTAAAAACAAAAAAAACTGTTTATTTCAATAATTGTTTCAGTCCCTTTATGATAGATCACAGTGTTTGTGCGCTGTTAGATATTTGAAGTTCAGTACTTTTTTTCAGAGAATGGAGGAGGCATACAATATGCTTACTGTTTGTACTGTCAAGTACATACCACTGACTTGAAAACATGAAAGAGCACGAAGCAACAGGAAAACATAATACGGTAAATATTTGCATCTTTTTTCATAATCCCATATAACTTGAAGAAGAAAAATTAAACTTTTGATAAAAACAATTGGAAACCTTTGGGTAAAAAAGATTTTACATAAACTTTTGTTGCTTTTACTCTTCGGGAAAATATCTTAAAATCGTTTACCTTTCGTTAACAAAGAGTGTGCATTTGTTTGATTTGAAAACCCAGTGAGTTCGTTTTTTTGTGATTTTTTAGTAACAACTAACTGTTTAAGAATTAGATTTTTAATGACGATGCGTTGTTATTTGTTTGTTTGTTTGTTTGTTGTTTGTTATTTATTAACTCTTTTATTACATTTATTTGCCAAAAAAGTCCCGGCACCGCAAAATTTGCAACCTTACCATATATTGTAAATTCCAAGAATAATTGTTCCCCGAATGTTTCAAAGCAATTGAAAACTGTTAAAAAGGGAGTAGTAAGGCATACGTACAGAATCCATTGAGTTTTTTATACAAAACCCTTTTTCGTTGTAAAATAGGGGTTGTGAACGTAACGTGACTAAAGTTTCTCAAAAAATTAAAGCTAACCAAAAGCATTGATCATATTACTTGGGCCAAATGCCCTAAGCATGAACGAGGAGAAGAAAAAAGTTTCAAAGAGACGAATAAAAAATAATGTTTAAACCTCTGGCTTGTAATTTTTTTCAAATCGGCTTCTGTTAATAGCATTTAAGAAGAAAAAAAATACAAAATCTGCATTTCATAAATTAAAGCCAAAATTTTGCAGGCCTTGACTATAACTTCATACGAATAAATGAAAATCTCATATTTTGAGTTTTATTTTACAAATAATCAGTATAATGGACATGAAAACCAATATTCCTGATGTTTTATTACAAAAGGTATATTTGAGCTTCATTCTAAAAAGTTGGATTAAAAAGGCTTGTTGATGTGCTTTCGTTACTTTTAAGGTTGAAGAGCTATGGAAAGAACAAAGCAGTGTGCAATTGAACATTGGGCATAAAGTAAACAAAATTGCCTTGCTCAAAAAGTATCAACGTGTTGAAAAAGAAACAAGTCTATTGCTCCTCCAGTTGGCAGCAAACGCAGTGCGCCTGATGATGACACCAAAAGTTTGACCATCTCTAAAGAAGTATCATCGTCAAACCCGATGGAAGAGAAGAAGATTCAACACATGGGTGTGGCATGCAAACAAGAAGAAAGTCAAGTGAAAGTGTTTCAAAGGTGACTCCTTCTAAGAAGTAAATCTAACTGACAAAGAGAAACGTAAGTTTATCAATATTGTTGTTATCCGTGCTACATGATGTTCGCAGACAGAACTTTTGGTATAAATTAAGGGAGAAAGTCACGTTGCGTGACAGATGTTTTGTTCCGCCTCAGTGTATTGCCAACACGCCTTTTAGGTCTTATGCTTGGTTCTTCCCTGAAATGTAATATTGGAGATGTCAGGGATTTTGTCTGATATTAAACACCAGTATGTTAAAAAGAGTTATGGTGAACCCAGTGTGACTAGGAAATAAAATTAACCTGGAAATACTAAATGATGAATTAGCGAAAACTTAAAGGAAAAGAAACTTGAAGTACTAAGGAAGCCTAGAATCATTTATGATTTTGGGAGGTTTTTTTTTAAAAATGTTTTCTGAATTTGATCTAATCCTGCAGTAACTGTAAAAGCTACTTAGTGTTTTTTTTTCAAGCATGACCTTTTTGTTCCATAGTGTGGTTCACTCCAATCAAACGGTTACATGTGTGCAGCTTGCCACATGTTTCTCAAGGAAGGTGATCTGAAGAACCATACCAACGATGCCGCGCATGCGATTAACATCGCGAAGTTCAAGAATTTGGTTAGTGCAACCTTTTCTATCTTGAATTCCTTATTCGAACCATTTTTTCACATCGTAAAAAAATCTATTGCACGCGCGACAAATTTCGCGCAACAGCAATATGAATGTTTAATTCTTCCCACATGATTTTTCTTGAAGATAAAGTATACACGTTTTGCGCGTAATGTCTTTACTAAGGAAGTGTTGCGCGTAATGTCTTTTACTAAGGAAGTGTTGCACGTAATGTCTTTACTAGGAAGTGTTGCGCGACTGCGCGGAAATTGATACGCGCAAAAAAGATACAAATTAGATAAAGCTGAGTTTTGTCCGCAATTTGATAATATGGCGTTCATGTCGAGTATGTCATTTCCTCTTTGGCAAATTGTAAAACAGTTCTCTTATATTTTTATAGATCAAGTGAAGATCGTAGGTAAGGACTTTTTTTCTATTAATTGTTTTCATGTAATATGTTTTTTGAAAACTTATATTTGTAAATTTTTGAAAGTCTACTAATTCCGGAATGAATAGCGCTGTTTGTTCATAGGGAAATTATACGGTAATATTGTAAAATGCGACAGCTTTTAAATAACGTGAAATTTATACAAAATAAAGAATTCGTGGTAGTACTTATAGAGGGTAGCTTGCTGTTTCGATTTACTTTGATAACCAACTTTCACCTATATACACCTTTTATCTACGCTGCGTTGACTTTTTAATACATTTTTAAGATCAACATATTTGCAAAAATGACTAAATGAAACAATTTCGTTATGTTTATTATTCAAACTTAAAAACGTAAAACGTAAAACTGTACATAAGAGTCCGTTTCACGCCTACGCGATCGTCAGATGTAGTGAGAGTACATCGGACGATCAAAAAATACCCTAGGAAATCTTTATATTATAAAATAATGAAGGACGATTGATGATTTATTTAAACAAATTTGTTCTAATCTTTTGTTTCATAAAAGAATGTTTAAGTTAATTATATGGTATTTCTCATTACATGTCTTGCTGCTATTACTGTTGGAAAGGCACGGTCAATCATTTCCATGAGAAAAACGGATCAATGCCAGAATTTTTTAAGTTTCAGACATGTAGAAAATTAAGTTGACTTTAAAGCTTTTCGTGCCTGAAAATGGAATCTCTCTAAAGCGGACATAATCGGTGCAAAAAAAAAGTGTCCGATTTCCGCATTATATAGATTTTATCCAAAAAGGACTTTTAGACTAAAAACGTCTTGTGTTTATATGCATAGATTTTTGTTTTGCTGTACCATCAAAGTCAGAAATGAAACAAATATTTTTGCTGAATACGCCCAAACAAAAATAAATAACTATATATTTCATAAAATTTCACGAACATGAAATTTTTCGCGTTTTCGCGTTTCGCATTCGAACTGAAAAAATCTTTAATTGCAGTTTGTTTTCTGTTTACAATTTTAGTAGTCTGACATTTTTGTTATTGAGGGCTGCATAAATTGACTTTTATCGTCGATAACAAAATAATAACGGATCCTGTCAAGCATTGCGATTATTTCTGGAAACATGATAATTTTTTCTTCGTTATCGTTGCTTTTATTACCATCATAACTGTTGTGGTTGTTATCAGTTCTGAACTGGATTAATGCTTCCTCTCTGATTTCATCGTACCTTTACTTTGATGCTTGCAGATGCTTAAATTCTATCGTTGAAATTGGCACACTCTGCAGTTGATGTTTCAGCTGTAAACTCTCTTACAAGAGCTTCGAATGTAAGATCATCTTCGACCGCCATTAAAATATGTAATGCATTTATGTGTCTGTTTTAGACGGAGCTTTTCAAAGGAAAATGTCATTTGGCGCAAGATGAAAAAAGTCCGTCTTATATAGTGTCCGTATTATAACTATCCGTTTAAAAAAAATTCTGTACGAATTTGACCTGAAATCAGTCGGTTCCAAGAGACGTGTCTGTTACATAGAGGTGTCTGCTTAAATCCGCTTTAACCAAATTCCAGGGTAATATTTGCCTCATCATTTTTGAAAGATTTCAAATGACATCTATTAACAACATTTCTCTTGGCGCACTTTCTATTGCGGGCGATTATCTCTTCTACGACGGTTATATGGACAGTTGTGTTGATTTCCCAGGTTTTTCTTGTTATGGGTTGAGATTCGTTTATAAGTATTAGTTTAACTTCATAAATAATTGCGCGCGTCCTATTTTTAACCCTGTCTGTTGTATTGTAATCCCATGATATTTCATAAGAACTAGTTGGGGTGGTTGTGCGGTACTTTGCTGTTTAGCCTAATTCTATTCTCTTTTAGTGTTGTATGAATCATTTTTACATCTTATGTTTTTATTATGATCTGAAACTCGTATTGTATTATTTTCGCTTGGTCCGCTTTCGATTAACAATTATAAAAACCTTGTTTGCAAATGTTCCGCTACCTTCAGAGACAGATCCGAACATCTTATATTTGTGTAGATTATTTATTTTTAACGCTTATATTCCTTTAATTCGTGTTTTCATATATTTTCATCGTCTTTGGGACATTTAGAAATATATTTTACCACCAAACCCGTCTTCATCGTCCTTCATCTTTAATCCGTTGGAGCGAACTTAGAACTTCACTTTCTTGGTAGTGTATAGTTGTTACCTTGTTGGAACTTTTATCATATCTGATTGTTCTATAGGTTTATATGAAGTAAAGTGTGTATATGTAGCTGTTAAGGACTACACCTAGTTACTCAGCTATAACGCACCGGTTGCAGCTGTTTCAGAAGCGTCTGCTAATAAACTTTTTTCTTTAGCGTCATTTAAATTTTGTATATATTGCGCATGCGTACTGCTTTCAAATTTCCTTTAGATAATATGTTATGTTATTATTATTATTTACTTTTAATTAAAATTTATTTTGTGTACCAACGTGTCCGTTAATACCTTGACCCCTTTATCAATTACAACTATGCAACTCCTCCTGTATCTCACATTTTGTGCACCTTTCTGCTGTATTGTCATTTGTGTATTCAGGAAGGTAACAATGGTCGTAAGTATCTGTACTCTATCATGACGCATTCCTTAGAAAATGCAGATAAAAATTATTTCATTTGTTAGGGGAATGGAGATGGCAAGGAAAAGAAAAATGGAGTTAGTTACAGTCGCAGACGATGAGAACATATTTTAAAGTTTCACTTGGTGTATATACGGATGTCTTTATCTAATAGTGGATTTCAACAGACGACATTAATACTTAACAATTGAGCTGTAATTTCCCATAATTTTAACCAGATGTTTATCATAGTTTCCTTTTTTATTATATCATTTTTCTTACTTTTTTTCCTTAGTAGTGGTAATGTTTTACTTGTCAATATTTCGTTTTCTATTTCCGATTCCGGAATTTAGTTCATTCCAACTCCCCAGTTCATTCCAAATCCCACTTATATCTTTACAGAGTAAAGAAACTTACTTTCCCTTAAAAATAATTCTTTAGCCAGCGAGCACAAAGTATATACTTTTCAAGTTGTTCAAACAATTTCAACATAGAGTATGCAAATGTAACATGAAAACACCAAAAAATGGAAGAGGAAACATCGCCAATATGAAGAGACGGTGTAGAGTTCCAGACGTCAAAGAAAATTGTGCTATCAATCTTGGCATACGCTTTAAAGGAGTGATATCAATGCAATTAAACAACCATACGTTCGGAGTTGCTGTTAGATCCAGCTTGTCTGTTTTTGTTTCACAGAGATAACGGTAGCTTTAAAATGTTTTGGCCAATCTGAAGTCTTATAAAGTGACAAAAATATTGACAAATGAAGCAAACTTTACACTCCTACCGCCTCCCACCTTTGCAATTGTGCTTTGTGGAATACAATACTTGTAGTTCTTACTTATTTTTTTTTGCTGATATTTTTTCAATTGTTTCTAAAGCTTAACAAAATGAATGTAGACGATCCCTCCTGAGATTATCTCGTTGTTTTCGACGACTCGGCTTGGGCATTAATACCAAATCCAAAAATACTAGATCCAAGGTATCCAACGGTTTCTATGATGGCAAGCCCGGGTGAGTTATGGCTGTATTCTCTTAAGTTTCCAAAACGTTGTTAATTGTTAATCAGTTTACATTTAACAGCAATGTGAAATACCTTTATCTCTCCTACAGAAAAAAAAAATTTAGAAGAAAAAATCGACTTCTTTGAAAATTGAAACATATTGACATACTTAATCCCGAATCTTCCTACTTTAATTCTGTGAATCCGTCTTGTTGGGGAAGCTGTTAAAGCGTATGTGTTCCCATCTACAACACATACAAAAAAATTTAATACACGTAATAATGAATAAAACTAACAATGGGGATTTGCTTAGCGTAAGTTCGCTTGTAAAACAATTTTCCTTCCATTCTCCTTTACATATGCATTTTGCTTGATTGTTTCCGCCTGTGTGATACCATATTGTGAAAACTCACTTTTTGTGATTCTATTTTCCTCTTGTTTTTTTGGTGATTGGTAAGACCTATATGTTTTACCAGACATTGTGAATCCCGCAGCGTGTCCCGGGTGGAGCCCTGGATATTAACGCTATTAAAGACCCCTCTAGGTCTTAAACGGCTTAAAATTGATTGAAATATGACATCAACACTCCAATTTTGTAAAAGCAAAATCCACAAAATCAAAGGAATGTCGAGCAAGAAGCCTTGTGGCTCAAAGATTTTCTCTGTTAGCAATACACTCAGGCAACCCAGGATTTTATACTAACCTAGAAATCAATATGTGGAAATTATTTGCCTGTATTTTTAAATCATGACTTCTTCAAATTAAAAAAACTAAATAAAAATACAGATTTTACAGATATCGACCTAAAGGCGCATAATCACCTTTAAAGAAAAAATAAATTAACATCTTATTGTTATTTTTATAGTGCGGACAGAGTTATGACTTTCCTTAAAAATTATACTTACCAGAATTGGTGATAATTTTAAATTTATTGTTTTTTTTCTAGCCGCCATATTAACAAATTCCTTGATCATTCATTCCCGTCTAAAACGCGGGCTTTTCCCTTCAAACCGATAGCTGGGGAGGGTGTTAATAAAATGGAGTAGGTGGATTTTCATACAGAAGGGGAGAGGAGGGTCTTGAAAAAGATTTACTTGTTCAGTTTATGATGATGGACGAGTGAAAGATGATGATGAAGAAGATGGACAAGAAACTGATGCAGCAAATGCAGCTAATGCAGCTGATATTAGATTTGAAGACCCAGATGAAAGAAACAATTAATAGTTTACTTCCATTCTTAACTTCAATAGAAGGCATATCTGCACCAGCGAGAAGATAGCTTATGAACGAATAACCTCGTGTTGACGGAATTATCAAAGCTGCCTTGGTGGCAACCTTTTTTAACGATACCGAAGTGCAACTGGCTATCGCAGACGTATTCGTCGAACACAATGTCTTGGACTTGTTCTGACTTCTTTTTCAGAAAGTATATTTCTCAGTTGTTATATTTTGTTATTATGTTTCCTCTACAGGATTGGATAGCTTTTGTTATTTATATGAATATTTTTGTTCTTTACGATTTTTGTGAACATTCTTATTGAAGAATGCACATTTTATTTTATTTGTTTTCCCAAATGTACTCAAAACCTTCTTTCAATCCGGGTAAATAGGGTGGGGGTCTTATAAAAAAGGGTTAGGTAGATTTTACGGGGTTTTTTTTAAATATGGGCGGGGGTGGTACTAAATTGAAATGGGTAACGTTTTCCGAAATTTGATGCCCCCTCCCCCTTACAATTAGGTTACTAAGAGTACACTGTCTGTTTAAATTCTTCGTGGCTGCAGCTCACATCGTTTTAACAGACCGTCAAATGTGACACATTAACGTACACTTTATCAATTATGTATGATCTACTAAACCTGCATCCAGTAAACTTGCAACAACTTTGTTATTTAGTTATTTAGAAATATCAAAAAATCTATCGACGGTGGTATATTACAGTGGAAAGTCTCAAAAGACATTACTTGTAGGACAACAATTACGTATGATATAGAGAGGCGTCCTCTCTAGAGAGCTTTTTCTATCCATGTGTAATAGATCTGATTTATGTTTTAGCTACAGGTCCTCCACAGCCTTTGTCATTGTCTCATAGCAAGTCCTGACGGGCAAGAGAAAGTTGATATTCACTGAAAAGAAATAAAAATACCTACTCTAAATCAGCATGCAGTTATTGTAAAGAAATAATAAGTGATGAATTAGAAAACATTCTGCTAATGTCGACTTTACGGAGGTCAGTTTCGGCTAAAATATTATACAGAACCGGAAGTGTCCACTTTATGGAGTGTTTTCTTTAGAAGGATGTTTGAGGATTTTTAAGAGGTCGTTTAATTGTAGTAGAATCTTCTCGTTTTACAGAGGCGTTCAGTACTGGTGGGCACGCCACACTGATGAATAAACGAAGCAGTTAAAGGGATTGAGCATGCGTGATTGAGCACACCTGTTTTTGTTACGGGCTTTAGTCTACATCAGTTGCTGTTAGGTATTCTGTGAAGAAGATGTTCTGTTTTTAACGGTTTTTCGTAATGGCTAAGCCGTAGTCAGGTAGTTTATGTTATGAACACAAGATAATAAAAAGGGAAATTGGATGATTAAAATTACTGAAACGTAAATACCTTAAACCTCACTAACTGTAGAAATTTTCATTCGCCAGTAAAATCATGCAATCCGCGATATGCTGACGTATTAGAAGACTACCTGTAATATTTTATGAAATATTTGTAATCCTGTAATTTTTTTTTTATTTCCACCTTTTATGAAATGTTTGTAATATGCGAAAGCGAAATTTTGTCCACAAATTCTACTACATGTCGGAGCAGAACAAGTCTACTCTACGGTGGCCCATAACTGCCACGCCAAAAGAGAAAAGAACTCACGTCAAAAGAAAAAAGCTCACGCCGAAAGAACAAGTCACGCCAAAAAGAAAAAAGCTCACACCAAAAGAAAAAAACTCACGCCAAAAGAAAAAAGTACACGCCGAAAATAAAAGAGTCACGCCGAAAAGAAAATATCAACAAAGATGTTTAGAGGCTATGCAGGCTCTTAGGTATGCTTTCCCTGACCTAAATATGACTGATACAGATTCGGATATCGCTGATACAGATTCGGATTCGGAAAAATAGATGCATATTTTGACGAAAAAGAGGTTACTAGATATTACTTTAATAGAGGATTCAGTTATTGTGAGATTTTGAAATTCTTAAAGCAACATCATGGTCATGATATTAGCCCAAGGACATTTTTGCGACGATTAAAGGTATATGGTTTGAAGCGACGTTGCACAGACAGTATTTCGATTCTTAATTCAAGTCACGATGAAGTTCGTCGAAGAATATCAGAGATAATCAATGGACCTGGTTCTGCTGGTGGCTATCGCACTGTGTGGTATTTACTGCAAAATGGAGGGTATAAGAGTACCAAGAATTATTGTGCAAACATTACTCAAGGAACTTGATCCGGTTGCTAGCGAAAATCGTAGAGGACACAGACTTCATAGACGGCAAATTAAAAACCCGGGCCAAACTTATCATGGCACATCGATGAATATGACAATTTGAAACCTTGGGGCTTTCCTATCCATGATGCTATAGATGAATATAGTCGTAAAATGCTTTGGCTCAATGTAACTAGATCTAATAATGCTCCAGACAATATCGCTCACTATTACTTAGACGCAGTAAGTGATCTAGGTGGCTGTCCTGTAGAACTCATTACTGATCTAGGTACAGAAAATGATTTAGCAGCATCCATTCAAGCATATCTCAGAGGTGATCCAGACGCACATCGATATGTATCATCCCCACGAAATCTCAGAATAGAGGGATGGTGGTCTCAATTTTGTAAACAAAGATCAAGTTGGTGGAGACATTTTTTCAAAGATTTAGAATCGAACAGGATCATTGACACAGGCTCAGATATCAGTTTGGAAGCGCTATGGTTTTCATTTTCAAATGTGCTGCAAAACGATCTCAATACAGTTAAGGAACACTGGAACACGCATAGGAAATAAGGAAATCTAAATACCAAACCCAAGGTAGACGCCCTGATTCTCTTAACTTTTGCGGTTCGTGAAAATTAATCCTTTTTGCGGGAAAAAACGTTTGCGCTTGCCAAATGTGAGTAATATTTTTCGGAGTACCTTAACAGACCAGATTATGATTCAAACAAATGCTGTATCGAAAAGACTGAAATAAAGAATGAATCGTTAAAGCTGTTAGTGTAGGAATGTCCCATCACATAGCTTGTTCCAGCTACAATTGTGCACAAAATTTGTGGGGTCAGTTCGGCAAAGTAAATCCTCTCTGAAATATTTCTTTGTACCAAAATCTCTTCCCTTTCACTGTATTTGTGTTAAAGGAATGGTTCACTTTAAAAAAAACATTTTTTCTTTCTTTCTGAATTCTATTAATATATAGAAAGTAATTTGGTTATTTAAAGGAATTCGGAGGAATTTCTCTTCTAATAATTAAGGAAAATGTTTTGGAAAAAACTTTTGCGGTTGGGATAATTATGAACATTTCGCGGGAAAAAACTTTTGCGGTTCACTAATATCACAACATTTTGCGGGAATAAACTTTTGCGAATCGAGCCAAAACCGCAAAAACTTTCTTCCGCAAACACTTTCTTCCGCAAACACTTTCTTCCTTTAAAGTACTATCTTCCAGAGCAATATGGAAGCACAGATCATAAGCAGTGAGTTTCAGGTCATATGATAAACGATATTTCAAACAATGTTGTGATACAGACTATACCAATGAGTACACAGAGTATTTTAATTACGTCACTGATTATCTCAATATCGCTGAACCAACAACATGGAGTGATGCATTAGCCTTGTATAAAAAACTTATGTCCGTATGTGAATAACTTATTGTGTCACGGGGATTAGATTTATGAAATAACTAGTTCATTTTTTGAGAAGCATGTTTATATTATACAATAACAAACTATTCACAATAAAAATACCATATACATATATATAACCTCTCATCACAATTTTGTCATCATTAGACAAAAAAAAATAATTTTATGTTTTTGTATTCCTTTCCGAGTTCTTCTTTGTATCGTTTTAAAGTAAAACTTTCAACAGTTCCTGGAAACAAGTAGGCATCCTCACCATTTTCGTACGTCAAACTTTAAATACATTTTAAATTTATGAGATTTATGAAAATCATTGAACCTCTTTAATGTTTTTTGAAAAAATTCATCATAAATGATGGTACAAGGGACGCGCAAGGACACCCTCTTGCCTCTCAAGGGCTTTACTGCTGCCACTTTTTCATGCCATGTCAATATTCCGATATTAATAGCTACGACTATATTAGCAGGTTTATTTTTGGATGGCTTATGGACTTTTGCAGACCAACTTTTTGATTTATTGTGTTAGAATTGTGTAAATGACATCACTGTTTTTCCTAAAAAAGATACAGTAGCAAAAAATAAACAAAACAAATTCACATGACATACTTTTAACTGAAAAAAATCACAAATATATTTAGCGTGACAGAATGAGTGTGACAGTTCCCCACCCTTAGAGGAAAACAGACTGGGGGCTTATGTTTTCCATCAAGAGAGTGCTGATACAACACTGGTCTATCACATGAATCGACACTCAAACAAATACCTGTAACAAGGAGAAAAAATCGCTCATGTTTTTTTGTATAAAACATATTTGATACGTTTGAATGCCCAGCGGCTTCTTGTTTTTATGTTATTGAGAGGGAGACAAACGCTTGAAAAAGCACCAAAAATATTTATATGACTACGAACCTTATGAACTTATGATTGTCATCTATCTCTTTACCACAGAAGGTGTCAAAACATTGTATAAGTACAAAGAACAACAACAGCAACCAAAGTCAGTGTGTGAGCTGCACATGTGCTGCAAGTTTATCTTGATTACCCAGGTGCAATGCGCATTTTGTACAGAAGGGATTTCGGTGGGACTTTTATTTTTGGCGTGGCTTTTTCTTTTGGCGTGGCATTTTCTTTTGGCGTGACTTTTTTCTTTTGGCGTGCCTTTTTCTTTTGGCGTGAGCTTTTTTCTTTGGCGCAAGTTTTTTTCTCTTTTGGCGTGAGCTTTTTTCTTTGGCGCGAGTTTTTTTCTCTTTCGGCGTGACTCTTTTCTTTTGGCGCGAGTTTTTTTCTCTTTTGGCGTGAGCTTTTTTCCTTCAGCGTGATCTTTTTAATTTTGGCGTGAGTTCTTTTCTGTTTTGGCGTGACTTTTTCTTTTGGCGTGGCAGTTATGGGCCACCGTACTACTCTGCTGTCCAATGCAAAAGTAAACATAAAACAAAGTGTATTGAATTTGTTGACGGTATCCGGACAATTCCCCCCTGGACAGTTGCCCCCCGGAAATTTACCCCCCAATCGTTTTGCCTCCCGGAAAAAATGCCCCCTCTAGTTCCGTATGTCTGATCTTATTCGTATAACAATATTTTCAAAGAACAATGAAAAACTTATATGTAAGTTGCGTAATAGAACTATGCAATTCTTGATGATTATCCAAACCGTCAAAGAATCAATTATTTACGGAGTATTGCACACAACTTAACATTTTGATTTTTTTCTGAAATAAAGCAACTTTTTTACATGAACAATATTCAGATTTGTAAAGCAAGGTTATGTTGTTAGAAGAAATATTATGTTCATTTTTGAGTGTATTCACTTTCGTGCAAAGAATCGGAGAATAAACTATCAAGCATATTTTTAACATTTTTGTCTTCTTTTTTTAGGAAGGGGGGAATTATTCGGGAGGCAAAACGATCGAAGGGGAAATTTCCGGGGGGGGGGGGCTATAATCTGGGGGGCAATGAGTAATGGGGGGAATAGTACGGGCGCAATCTTCCGGGTGGGAATAATGTGGGGGCAATTTTCCGGGGGGCAACTGTCCAGGGGGGGATTGTCACTAAACCTTTGTTGACATATATATGTAAATTTACAGGAATACCCACGCATAATCAATTTCTTCCTGCAAAAACAAACACAGTCTTTTTCCCGTCACGGAAAGTAGTAAAATTAGCCGGAATTCGTTTTTGCAGATGATTAGAACAGCAAGCGTGTTGGCCAAATTGAATATTTTTTGTACATCAGATTCAAAATATTTTTAGTCGCTTGAATTGCGTAAATAAGTAGCTACAACCTGAATCAGGTAATTTTCTACAGGTATCAATTACAACAGAAGAAACAAGTAAAGAACAAACCATCCATTAGTAATTTGATTACCGAAAGCATGTAGTTAAAAATCTTTCCTACCAACAGGAGTCATCAACAGGTGTCATTTCAATTCCATCTTCACCAAGATGAATACTATCGGTCCAATGATTGCAGGATGCTGCTATCCGCTAATGATAAAAATCCATGTGCACCGTGCACTTCTCATGATGTGAAGATTGTAGCTAATGCCAACCGGAGAGAAGTAAGTTGCCAGCTAAGTTAAGACACACAGTAAATTTACATCACTCCAACGAATTCAAAATCAACGTTTACATGAAAACAATTGGAAATAAAAACTGCTTTAGAGAACCATTCAGAAAACATTAGTCCACCATGATTTCATATCATTATTTACTGGTTGTGACGGAGAGTCTGTCCCACCCTTCATGAAGTTATTTTGGGAACAACCTGTGCAATCATCCAGTCCAAATAGTATTAGATACCATCCTATGATCATCAAATATAGTTTCAGTTTAGCTGCAATATTTACAGCGATAAACATCTTTTTTTTTTCATAATCTTCCATCTCTGTTACAACAGCATTTCAATCTTCATTAAAACCACTATCATCGTTCAGAAAACCACCATCAAGTCACAGAAATAAGTCATCAAGTTCAGCACCAAACAAGGTAATCTTCCTACGCTTCGGTAGCCATTTTGTAACTTCTGTGCAGGTTCGGGCCGTCCTCCCCCATAGATTTCGGATGGTTTGCGGAAACAACGCCAACGTTCCGCGCTGCTAGACGATTTTTTTCTAAAACTATGTTTTATATGGTAAACAAGTTATCACACTTGTTCTCAAAAAATATTTCCGATATTTTTCTCCGCACTATACGATAACTACTACAAAAGTAAAATATAATTTAAAAAACAGATGCATTAGAAACGAAAATTTCCGGACGGAAAAACTTTCGGATTTTTTTTTGTCCGAAAATTTTTCCGTCCGAAATTTGTGTCTGCCGAAAGTTTTTTTGTCCGAAAATTTTGGTTTTTCTATTTTTTTTAAAAAAGGACCAGTGTATAGAAATTATAAGGTAATCAGAAAATCAATAAAAACTGCAGTTTTTTAACTTATTATATTCGTTATTTTCACATTTGGCTGAGGCTCTATCTATAAATTGGATCATGGAGACCCTTTTTTTAGATCTTGATTGAATATATGTGCACTTTAAATGCTTCTAGCCTTCTTTTTGTGTCATTTCCCGTAATCATTACTTTTGAAACAACACGCCTGTTTCGAACCTTTTATAGGTCTTAATACTTCTTAAAGAATTTACTAGGATATACATCATCCCTTAGAAACTGACAATGCCTTAAAATTTCTAAATTTTTTCTTAAAATACCCTAGTATCGTAGAATTGGATATTTTGTGGAAAAAGATAGAAGCTAACACTTCTCCCACAGTTTCCTCATGACTTGTACGTGACTCACAAGAAATGTACGACCCACCGTGACTATGTAAGGAAACCTAGTTTTTAGCTAAAACATGATAAAAAAATTCTTAAATGTGGACATATTATAAACCATTTTTTAGAACTTTATACGCTGATTGTGTTTCCATTTGGAACTAAGGTTTTAACATGAAGTGAAAAATTAATTAAAGATATAATAGAAATAGTATTATATCATAGTATTGAAATAACAGTATATAATATTTTTTATATTTAAAAATTAGATATTAAATTACAGATAACAGAAACTCAGTCATATTTTCATAGTTTTGTGCATCATCGGTATCAATATTTCACAAACAAAACAATGCAATGTCATCCAACTCGAAAAGTTTGAATCATAGTAACATTGAACTTTGAGATATCATTTTGTCAATAACATTTTCATCAGCCATATTTTTCTATAGGAAATGCTTATGCAATGAAACACGTGTTAGAACTACTGATCTCTAAGAGATAATTTGCTAGGTTTGTTGCATTGTGTAATGTAAACAAAAACTCAAATATGCTGCTTTGATTCGAATTTGTTTTGATTTTGGAATGTATTCGAGTTGAGTTCGACTTGAGAACTTCAGGCAATATGTTGCACTCAACGCTGTAGATTTTTGTAGGGTTAAAAAAAAAGAAAAGATTTCGATTAATTGAGGCAAAAGCGAACTCTCAATATAACGAACTTTTCTTTGTTTCCCTTCACGCCCGGATAATTTCACATTTCACGGATTTTTTCGGGATTGATCAATCATATCTACGCAAAGACATTTTCCCTTCCGATATTTTGATGTGGGGTCCGTAGCTGCGCCTCTCTTCCAAATGACGCCTTATTATATTCATGATGGAAAAAAATGATGAAATTAGCGCAGAAGAGAGAAGATTGAACTTATCCAATATATATAGCTTTCACTATATTTTATAACACCAATTAACTTAAACGGAATTCGCGTAGCGAAAGATAAAAAAAAACTTCCGACTTTTGGTAAAACATTGAAGTAATACTAAAAATAATAAATTAAATAACTATACCCTACTTCGTTTAAAGTTCTCATGCAGAACTGTTAAAATATTTTAATGTTAAGGACTTCAACTGGTATTTTGTGCTTCTCTTGTAGACAATGTAAGCAATGGTAAATATTTTGGTCAATTCTTTCTTTACAACTCTTTTATTTAATCCAAGGAGGAGTGAATTTTAAATCGCTCAATTCTTTCTTGCAGTATAAAAACTTGTGGCCATCGTTACACGATGTTTTCTTGGCTTGTGGTTCTTTAACCTTTTCGAGGGGATGGAGCGATGTTGGTTATTTCACCACGCGAAAATTGTTTGATTAGTTCTGATCTAATTTCTCTTTCCTGATTTACTTGTCTTTCTCGCAGTAGTTGTTAATTGTGGAACACCGGTGTCTTCGCCGAAGTCGGAACTGTTAAAGGGATCCTGGAACACAAAGTGAAAATCTTACCCTTAAAAGTAACCATCTTCTTAAATACAAAAATAATTATTAAATTTTGTGTATTAAAATCAAAATAAAACAAATTCGAATTATTTTTTGTATAAACTCGTTTTTGGCTCATCTTCGCCCCCATTTTGTTAGTTTGAGGGAGAGTAAGGTTACGCCTGATAATTGCATAATTACCCGACGTCACAAAATGTTGCGCATATGGAATTCATGTCTGCAGTACTAGGAACTATAAGACTTTTTGCGTTGCTACGTTGGTGTGAAAATAACTGTTGGCATTTTTTTTAAACCCGACAAAATATATATTTTGTACTAAATACAAGAATAACAAGTCGTAGTAAAGAGAGAAATAGTGCATCGGTTTAAGGAATATTAAAAATCAAGCTCCATTTATTTAAGAATATTGATTGCGTGCATTACCATGGCACATTAGGCTTAATCTTCCTTTTTATAAGATACCTCTAATAGCGTAAGTGAGGTCATTTTAATCTCCTAATCTCCTCACCACTAATTTTTTTTATCTCATCAAAAATCTGACATTAAAAAAATAAAAAAGGCCCCTGCTTTGATAAAAATGTAATAGTTAATAATTAAGATTATTTGAATTCTGCAAAAAAATTTGGTGTTTTATTTTAACTATATATTGCGGCCGAATGGCAATAACACCGCACAAAAGTACAGTCACTGAACTTTAGGGTCCATTAAAGGAAGCGCAATATACGATTTTTTCGACCATGAATTCGCAATCATTAATTCCGCAATCTTTCCTTGCACAAGCCTTTCTTCTCTTTAAGACTTTACAAAAAATAAATAAGTAAATGAAAAAATAATAGCAATTGGTGGTTGTACTTCACCACGTAAACATTTACTTCGTCGGGAGTGACGTGCAAGCATTTGCAGTTTGATGGCTCTTTCTGTTTTTCTCTGGGTTTTTTTATTGCATTGTGAAGGTGTTGTAATTATCATAGAAGAGGTTTACCCGTGATGGGTGATTTGCTGTTCATCTGGGGCGGAAAAATATAAAGTTTTTTTTTCGGACATCCTGCCGCAAATCTATTTATAAATCCTCCCGAGTACTAAATATAAATCCTTCGGCACACTTCTCCGCGGAGGGAAGAACAAAAAAATTATTTTTGGAACGTTTGAATGCGGGGGGTCTTAAAAAACTATATAAGAGCTTACAAAAGTCCTCTGAAGTCAGTCTAATGGGTTGCAGTGCAAGTACGTGTTACGAACATAAATTATACGCTTGTGATCTGTGGTCACTTTGTTATAGCCAAATCTGGATGATCTACTGGATACCTATTTTCTTGCTGTGCTTGACCATCATACTATCAGCAATCGGCTTATACACCGTATCGCAACTGTAGAAACTGTCTTTCAAAAACCGATGGAACCCCGAAAGCCGCCGAATCGCAAACAATCACCGGCAGTCTACTAAGCGCCGACAACTCATGGGACGTTGTGTCTGTTAAACACTGCGGAAGAAATATTTCGGAAGACCTCACGACTTCTACGAGAACAGGAGAGGATTCTCCCCATGGACGCGATGAACGAACGCTGGTATGTTGGGCTTGTGGAGCGGGCGATGCTAACGGAAGCCATAGTTGCGTTGTTGCTCAGTCCCCACCGGACTTTGCGAACTCTTGTTGACATTATGTGTGAGGGGGAGTCAACCACAGACGTACCTAACTTTCCTAGCTCATCACTTGTTGATCTCCATGCAGAGAGACCTGAGCAAAGCAATCAGGTAGTTAATACATACCCATATTTAGAAATCCGGCCATAGATTGCAGCCAAAACTCGTGAAGGAACTCAAGCCGTCATTACGCAGTTCGTTAGCCAACGTCCAGGAGCTTCTAGGACCGCGGAACTCTTGAAAAACCTCTTTGGAGAGGATGCACCGCAGGCCAAAAACCCAGATCCAAATTTCAAAGGAGTTTCGTCAGGCGCACTGTTACAAACGTTTAAAGATAGCACTGTCCGCGCAATTTCCTCCGGCGGATAACACTTTAATTATTTTAAATATTTTATCTTTGGGAAACAAAAATGGTAGTATCGATTTTCTCTGTACCACGCTATCGTTACTGGAAATTTTCTTCGCAGTTTAAATTGATTAACAAGCCGAGTTTTATCCTCATGAGCTTTTTAACACAACAAGTGTCATTACCAAAATGGTACCGAAGCATTGTGCCACGGCAAGTTACATTGTCATTACATCATAGGAGTGTACGAGACCCGAGATGCAAGCAAACACCAGCGAAACAACAACTTCGCAATGCTCCATCGAAACAACAACTTCGCAATGCTCCATCGAATGGCTCGACTCCTTAACCCTTCCAACAAGTCCTGTCCGATCTGCGCCAGAGCCCGACAAGACAACACCCGCCTCAATCATTGTGAACACTGCTACTGCAGGAAACAGATCAAAAAGATTTACAACACAACATACTTCTAAGTCGTCGCGTACCTTTGCCGACAATTCAAACCATCAGATGACACAAATCTTCTTTCCTTACCTGGGCTGTTTGAACCAGGCAAAGACCGTTATACAGAAGAAAGTTCGTAATAATGGTGAGAAGGCTAAGACATTGTTTGTTATTTATCTTAGTGAATGTAAAAGTTTTAATAATATTGGATACGATAAGAAATTAGCTATATCGATGTAAAACTGCGTAATTTTGAACGACAACTTTTTCCGAATTAACTTGAGACCTAAAAAAAACAGTCTTTAGGCAAAATTATTTATTAGCTGCAACTGATTACGCCTTACCAGGGCCACAAGGTCTCTCTTTCAAATACATTAATGCTATTAAACACTTCTTGGAATCAATGGCTTTAGAAGATGCAATGACCTTATGTGTGTCTAAGCCAACTGGGCATTTAACGCCAATCCCAACGCCAAGGCATTATACATTTCGGACGCTCGAATAGTGGTAAAACGTATTATCTAATTTGCATTGTAATATGCTTCCGAAGAGGCCATTGGGATATTTAACTGTCCAACTGGTCATAATCTGTCACAGTTTATGTTCGAAAGTTTGAGCGCCAGTTTAGTCACAAGTGCGATGAGTTTGTTTCCGAGAATTTAAGTGTTTTGCAGCAGATGAAAAATTTGTTTGAAGATTCTTTAAGTTTGCAAACAGAGGTAAAGTATAAGGCACCTAAAATTATTATACCTCGTCCGACTATTTTAACGATGAATGCTGACAGCATTGGTGACATTTTTAAATGGCACTATGATCAGATGGACAACTTTGTAAATAGATGCGAATTTATACGTATCTACACTCTTATGGGGTCCCGAATAGACGTAAGTTGTATTGGTACTTTGTCTATATATTCAGAAGATTTATTATGTTACTTATATGCTTTCAAAAAAAGCAATGTAAATGATGATATGGATATATTATTAAAATATTATATACAACTATTTTTCTGCGGCGGCATTATCTGCATATCTTCTTCATCGTCCAGCTATGTGCGTTTTCACTTGCTTGATACAGACATTACTGCTACAAGGGCTCAAACCATTCGAAATGTTGATCAGCCATATTATTAGTTGTGTCTCCTTCTTTGAAAGGGTCATGCATGGTCACAGTGCGGGTTGTAAAATAAGAAGCATAAGGAAACATAACTGAATTATGTCTTAACTTCTTTGTAGGATCGGCAGATTTAGGATTACGATAAGCTGGATTCTTCATGTATAAGTTGACAGTCATTGTAACTCTAAGTTTATAATTAAGATTAACAGGGGTGAATTCTTTGCATGTCTCAGTGGATCACAAATATAGCGAATATTTTTGATTGTTTTTTTGGCCGCCAAATGGAGCAGTATAGGGTCTAAAATTAAACGCTGTATCAATTGGCCATTTTGGCTGTTCAGCATCGGTCGTATACATAGCTTTCCTTTCCCGCGACGTGCTATACCTTTGCACTACATCTTTTGTGCTAAGAACGACGGGGAAGCCCTTTGTAGCATCTTCAATAACGAGGTTGATAGGGAACTTTATTCCGTTGAAACACTTTCTTCTCCAAAGCTGTTGTATCCTCAATTAAGTCTGGGCCCCATTCGGCCATTCGATAATTCGGTTTGGGATCTATTTCAAACACAGGAGAATGTTCCTGTAAATCCGACAATGGAAATCGACGATAATGACGCCAGCCCATACGATAATCAAACGGACAAAGTCCTAATGCTGTTATTTCTTTTTTTCCTAATGTCGGTTCAAATTGGGTAAATTTGATTAAATCAGCTAAATTTGATTATATCAGCTTGATCATATTCCCTTTTGCCATCATTTGGTCCCATACTAACTTAACTTGCGCAAATAATTTAGCGCATAAGCGCTGCAGTCCAATATCATTCGATCACTCAATCCAATATATAGGTTGTTTAGCAGCAGATGCAATACCTTCCACTTGGGTCTTGAGGAAATAAGGACGCTTGATGACAACAATTGTCGTCATCGCCCTTGCACAAATTTTGACGGTAGTACGCATACATCCGATGCTTTCTTGTTCGTAGACTTACTAACCATATCTTATATTTCATCTAATCGTGTGGATTTGCCAAAGGGTACATATGGTTGTCGCGACTGTTAAATCGCCTTTGGAGTTGTAAAAATACCTAAATCATGTCTCGCAATCGGGTAAGTATTTCAGTCGTCGTCCTCATGTCCATTTTGATTCGCGCGTTTTCGATAATAAAGTCACGTGTTTTGAGAGTACAGAATAATGCCTCTAAAGCGCCATTAAGCTCGCCGTTAGGAAAATAGATGCGTGGACATTCTGTGGGAAAATAACGAATTTGGTTGAAGTTAGCAGTTGTAATATTACCAGAAACGTACAAAAAATTTTAAAAATTTTCTTCAACTCAAACTCCGTGTTGGGGGTCAATGTCTATATCAGATAATTGTCCGTGTGCTTGTGTATCTCGTTGCTCCATTAAATATTATTATCGTCTGCGTAATATTCAACACCAGGTTCTCTGTTTTTGTAATCTTTTATGAGCTCCGTACTCTTCTCTTGTAGCTGTATAATGTGTCACGAGCTAAACCAACCCACTTTATAAGAAAATCAATATGATATTTTGCGGGATAACTTCCTTCTTCCTCGCGCTGCTGTTGCATGTAGTCAAGAGTATTTGCAGAAGAATCTGGATCTTCATTGTTTGGATTTCCCGGACTATTAGGTTTATCACTATAGGAGAATTTACTTCTTGTTCTTCTTAAAGTTCCTCCGCGGGAGAATTGTTTTGTTGTTTTTCTTGCTGTTTCTCAGGTGGCGTATTACTTTGCTGCTCTTCTTGTGTGTTACTGTCCGTCGAGTCGATTCAGTCTTGTTCGTTTTCGTTTTCGTCTCGCTTTTCCCTAGCATAGACTTCTGGTCAGTGCCCTCATGGACCCCAGCCGTTCCGTCCCCTTGGGTGTCGGCCATTTCTAGTTGTAATTTTCCGTTGGCTATGGCCTGCGTGCTTGCTTGTTGAATCATTGCTTTGTATATCTCTTTTAAGTGACTATTTTAAGTAATTTCTTAACCTTCTTATGATTTTTTGTGGCAATCTTCTATTTTGTTAGGGCCACGCCACAAATTTGATTCAATTTTTTGTCACCAAAATCATACGTTCATTAGGGAAATACCTGTGACCATATAGAAGAGCTATCTTTTCCGGGCAACCATTTGAAATTAACAATTTCGTGTATTAGTTTTTTGGCACTTCATATATCGCCAGATGCAAAAAGATGAAAAAATCACGCTTCTTGGTACACTTAACAAAGGTAAAAAATTTAGCTAATTGTTACGGCATTTCTTATTTCTTTGCCTTTATGCATCTCTTGACCATTTATTATGTCTGAAACATATCTCTTTGAGGACTCTGCTATTCTAAATATATAAAATTATAGTTTTTGATTAATAGCGACATTGCTGGTACGTATAATTCGTTGCATGGATTGTCTACTTCCTCGATTTCAAGCTGATTAGCTCGAAATTAAAAACTGTATGAATCTGAAGATTTCACATTTCATCAAGTTTCAGGTGAGGATTTCAAAGTCATATTTATTTTGTTTAAAAAAATTGAGAAATAGCAGCAGTGCGTCAGAGAAATCTAATTCGGGAGTATTGAGTTAAACTAGAAAAAAGAGATTGGTGAATTATACAGATTATTTTTCTTTTTCTTCTATCTTTCTTTTTCTTCTTTCTCATTTTCAATGACAGTCTCATTAAGTTCTAGTTCAATATCAAAAGTTATAGCGTCATCTATTATTGTCTCTTACAGTAAAAAGAGGTATGTCATAAAAAAGACACAATCTTAATTAACTATTCGGTAGCCCGTAGAAACATTTCACTGGTTTCGCCGGTCCACAGATTTTCGCCCGTCGCAAATATCCCGGTATCAATATTTCATGCATCGGTAGCATTAACTGCCGATTCGGCTACTAACTTGAACAAGGTACGGGTTGAACGGGTTTTAACATAGGAGATTACATTCACTTATGCTGAATCATAATAATAATAATAACGATTATATTTCAGCTCCATAATTGTACAAAATGGCTCTTCTTCTGAAATAATATATGATATTCGTATGTGCATAAAGGTTAATATAAAAAAACAAACACACACACACAAAAAAAACAGTTCATAATATAGTATGTTTCATAAAAGTATTAGGAAGAGAATTATAGAAGAGATTGAGTAGAATCATTAACGTTCTTACAAGTCGCTCACCTAAGAAAAAAACCATAAATTTTAGCAAAAAATTATAAATTTAAACAATAACTTTCAAACAAAAGAGTTACAAAACAAAGAATATATTTTGCAGTCATTGCTTTAGAGCCTCCCGACTGTTGTGTCCATAGTCGTTAGCCTCTGGAAAATTCCTTGATGGATCGCCCCGACGTACATATTTTTCACATCGATATTTTGTGCATCCTTGCTGCCTGTTTACATAAAGTAACGAAATTTGCTTAAACGGGGGTTATTACTGTAACTATAGGTGCGATTATAATGACGTTTACGATTACAAAACACCCGGATTTAATTTGCCTCAGCGAGTATTTTATATAGATAAAACTAGTCGTTAACCCGCGAGAAAATCCATGGGTTCGTCCGTCAGCAAATTATATACTCTGCGGGGCATCTGGAATAAAATTATTTTAAACACACAAAATACGGGTGTTATTAAATAGACTAGTCCTTAACCTGTGGAAAAATCCACGGGGTCACTTGTCTTTAAATTACACCTTATTTCGTGTGCCCGTAGCACGACGTCTTTTTGCTGACAGACAGACGGAATAGTAAACTATTTAATATAAATCAACCAAGATAGATTGCATTGATAGAACTTCTTCTTGCATAAAGTCCCCATTGGTTGAACGTCACATCAAGTAGTTGTTGACCCGCGTCTGTTCACGTCACTGATTGGTCTATCTTCTTTAGATATTTTTTACCGCAAAAGCTAGTATTTATCATTTTTACGTAATCAAAACGTGGCGATGGGGCAGTAACTTTCGAAGTACGGTCTTCTTCTAAGCCTTTGATTTATGCTGTGACTGGACTTAAATCAGGTTTTAAAGTACTGTCCTGTAGAAAATAAAAGTTTAGTATATGTTACATTGTGTTGCACGAATATTGCTCTCTCATACCTTTAATATTGTTCAACACATATTCCTTCGTGTTTGTTTATTTTTATCTGCCATGTAAACTTTGAGCTTTGCATGTGCTCGTGCGCGGTTTAAGGACTGGATAAAAACATTGATATGCGTAATTATGCAAGTAACGCATGTGCTGTCCTCGCTGCGCATTATGTACAAGATAAACTCCTCGATTATTCCTTAGTTAAATTGTTAAAAAAACGTCTTTCGAAGAAAGTTTTTAGGACAATAAGTAGTCATGGCCTATATAGCGATATTTCTACTGTAATTGACTTTCAATTTGAGCCAGAACTTCCCTTGCACGAACGGCGAGCTTCAGCGTACGAAGACAGTGAAAACTATAATTATCTATCTCCAACAGTCCGCATTAATTCTAGTGTAAAGTCTTGGTACAATGTTGAGTTGTCACGATATTGACACAATAAAATATTTCGAGTTACAGAGCATTTATATTATATTTTTCATTATGCGCAGAAAGCAACTATGCTTATTAGAATTATGTTTCTTTTAGATAAAAAATTGTATTACGGACCATGAAAATTTCCATGCTGTGGTACTTTTAAAAGACACACTATGGACAACTCTTGTCGCTCTTTATGATAGAGAACATCGTGGACTTGCAAAACAAGAATGAAGTGCTGAACAAATTAGTATTAGATTTTCTTGCTTACCTCAGAAATGTAGTGCCCTGGAAACGAGGCTGGTATATTTTCATACAAATATTTACAATAGGATCTCGACGAAATCGCCTATCACGAGTAGAAAGGCTTTTTCTACTATCCACCGAAAAATTTCAACATGGACGAGTATTTTTATAACACGTATGTTGGAGAAGTTTCACACGATGCAACCGCCGAGGCATAGCTGGCTCGCCATATTGGCAGAAATGGAAAAGGAAAACATGAATGCTCCAGAGTACCAAATATTAATGTTACCACCAAGGGATGAAGTCGACAACGAGGTAGAACTTATAGAGCTGAAAAACAAACGACATAATCAGGGATTGTCATTGGACGGTGAAGCTCTTCGCAAAAACGCTGAACGGCAAGACCTGTTCCAACAACTACCAAAGCAAGCAAAGGGATAAAACTCCCTAATGCGGTAATTAATAACATCCCCTGGATTAAAACTGATTTCATCTTAGATCACGATAAATTTGAAATTGTAACGGATTTTGAGACTAACGACTTTGTTCAATACGTTATAGATTCAGACGATAAAGAAGAGGGAGAGAAGGCGTCGACTAGTAAAGGTTTGCAAAGCATCGACATACCCGACGACAACCTTGGCGCCGTTCTTCAAACTGATGGTCTTCACGTCCACTTCACGTCCACCTTATCTGCTCGGGTGAAAAGTACCACTCCCCTACAGGAACGTTACATATCGACCAATAAGCGAGTCACTACGGCTCCAGTAACGGATCTTGCCATGACGAAGAAGACTGGCACAGGCACATCCAGGGACAAATCCCTGGCACTATGGACGCCAAAGGTGTTTATAACCCCTCGCCAACGACTCGGACAATACAGAAAATAGTATCATATGCAGTTCCAGGACAACTGTAACGGGTGCTACCGCATATGGAAAGGACATACGGACAAGGCTAAGTGGCCAACATGTAAACGCTACTGCAAAATCAAATTTGTCAACGACGAGTCACACTGGGACAACCTAACTTATATGATAAAATACGGACGCAGGACAGCAACAGCTCAAAACAGAAAGCGAAAGCAACAACTGCACCAATCTTGCAGAAACTGTGGACGCCTATGTTTCGAAACAGACCAAACGATAAACAAGACCTTGCAGAGCCTTCTAGTCGACGCCAAAAAAAAGAACAGACTATTAAAAATTGTATGTAGAACGAATCTGCCAACACAAAATATATAACGATACATTATACAAAGTGTGTTTAATACGCAACCCAGAACTGCGAAAACTGGAAACGCAACAAATCCTGACACAAATCAACAGCATGAAACAACTAGCATATCAATAGACTTATGTCGCGCTAACGCCAAAAACTTTTATAGAAGAGAGTGGAATGACACTTAACGACTGGCAACTGTACAATATTTTAAACATAAACTGGCAAAAACGAAACGGGATCATCATTTTTGGAGGCTCAAATACTAGCAAGTCATTCCTAACGAATGGCTGGCCACAATGTGGCAACAATATAAGATCGGGACATTCAACACACCGACATGACAGAGCGTAAGCCAATTTTGGTTTGCAGACTTAATTGACAAAGAACTGTACCGCTGTGAAGAACTATTAATTGAACTGAGTGGTGTAGTTCAACAAATAAAACAACTGCTAGAAGGCTCCTGATCACTAAAAACGGAAATTAAATACAAAGGCAGACAAGCATTATACGACGCCCAGTACTGATAACGATGCACGGAAAAGACAAATACGACATTGTGGTACACTACTCGAGCGAATTCGAATCTATCAAGAACGGATGTCTCATCTTAACCACACGCCGTTTCAACAAGAAAGAAATGCTT
>JASGCC010002689.1:0-27261 GCA_030067915.1 Hydractinia echinata
TTTCATTCGCGTCTCATCAAAAAATGAAAAATATTTTTGAAAACTACAAGTCTCATGGGTTTTAGTGGTGAAAAAAAATTTTAAAAATCGTTCGGGAAATGGAGTTTACTCCCTGGGCTACTTTCTTTATACATTCGACTTTAACGGCCGAGTCCGGATTTACGGGAAAAAGCGGGTTGTTGCGATTGCCGGCGATTAAAACTGCTTTCATTCGTGCGTCTCATCAAAAATGAAAATATTTTTGAAAACACAAGTTCTTCATGGGTTATGGTGAAAAAAAATAATTTTTAAAAAATCGTTCGGGAAAATGAGTTTTACTCCTGTTAAGCTATCATTAGTAATATTCACTATAACGCGGAGCATTTACGGAAATGCGGTGGTTTTCGGTGTTGCCGGCGTTTTAATATTTTTATTTATTTAAACTGCTTTCATTCGGCCCGTCTCATCAAAAATTGAAAAATTTTTGAAAACTACAAGTCTCATGGTTTTGTTGGGGTTCTTGAAAAAATAATTTTTAAAATCCTTCGGGAAATGCCTGTTATACTCCCTGCTTACTTTCTCTTGTAATACATTCGACTAATACGGCCGAGTCGGGATTTACGGGAAATAGCCGGTTTTCGGTTGCCGGCGATTAAACTGCTTTCATTTCGGCGTCTCATAAAAAATGAAAATATTTTTGAAAACTACAAGTCTCATGGGTTTTAGTGGTGAAAAAATAATTTTAAAAATCGTTCGGGAAATGAGTTTACTCCCTGCTTACTTTCTTTGTATACATTCGACTATACGGGATTTACGGGAAATCGCGGGTTTTCGGTTGCCGGCGATTAAACTGCTTTCATTCGGCGTCTCATCAAAAATGAAAATTTTTTGAAAACTACAAGTCTCATGGGTTTTAGTGGTGAAAAAATAATTTTAAAAATCGTTCGGGAAATGAGTTTACTCCCTGCTTACTTTCTTTGTATACATTCGACTATACGGGATTTACGGGAAATCGCGGGTTTTCGGTTGCCGGCGATTAAACTGCTTTCATTCGGCGTCTCATCAAAAATGAAAATATTTTTGAAAACTACAAGTCTCATGGGTTTTAGTGGTGAAAAAATAATTTTAAAAATCGTTCGGGAAATGAGTTTACTCCCTGCTTACTTTCTTTGTATACATTCGACTATAACGGGATTTACGGGAAATCGCGGTTTTCGGTTTGCCGGCGATTAACTGCTTTCATTCGGCGTCTCATCAAAAATGAAAATATTTTGAAAACTACAAGTCTCATGGTTTTAGTGGTGAAAAATAATTTTTAAAAATCGTTCGGGAAATGAGTTTTACTCCCTGCTTACTTTCTTTGTATACATTCGACTATACGGGCGAGTCGGGATTTTACGGGAAATCGCGGGTTTTCGGTTGCCAGAGATTAAACTGCTTTCATTCGGCGTCTCATCAAAAATGAAAACTATTTTTTGAAAACTACAAAGTCTCATGGGTTTGTAGTGGTGAAAAATAATTTTTAAAAATCGTTCGGGAAATGAGTTTACTCCCTGCTTACTTTCTTTGTATACATTCGACTATACGGGATTTACGGGAAATCGCGGGTTTTCGGTTGCCGGCGATTAAACTGCTTTCATTCGGCGTCTCATCAAAAATGAAAATATTTTTGAAAACTACAAGTCTCATGGGTTTTAGTGTGAAAAAATAATTTTAAAAATCGTTCGGGAAATGAGTTTACTCCCTGCTTACTTTCTTTGTATACATTCGACTATACGGGCCGAGTCCGGGATTTACGGGAAATCGCGGGTTTTCGGTTGCCGGCGATTAAACTGCTTTCATTCGGCGTCTCATCAAAAATGAAAATATTTTTGAAAACTACAAGTCTCATGGGTTTTAGTGGTGAAAAAATAATTTTAAAAATCGTTCGGGAAATGAGTTTACTCCCTGCTTACTTTCTTTGTATACATTCGACTATACGGGATTTACGGGAAATCGCGGGTTTTCGGTTGCCGGCGATTAAACTGCTTTCATTCGGCGTCTCATCAAAAATGAAAATATTTTTTGAAAACTACAAGTCTCATGGGTTTTTAGTGGTGAAAAAATAATTTTAAAAATCGTTCGGGGAAATGAGTTTACTCCCTGGGTTACTTTCTTTGTATACATTCCGACTATACGGGCCGAGCCCGGGATTTACGGGAAATCGCGGGTTTTCGGTTGCCGGCGATTAAACTGCTTTCATTCGGCGTCTCATCAAAAATGAAAAAATTTTTGAAAACTACAAGTCTCATGGGTTTTAGTGGTGAAAAAATAATTTTAAAAATCGTTCGGGAAATGAGTTTACTCCCTGCTTACTTTCTTGTATACATTCGACTATACGGGCCGAGCCGGGATTTACGGGAAATCGCGGTGTTCGGTTGCCGGCGATTAAACTGCTTTCATTCGGCGTCTCATCAAAAATGACAAACATTTTTGAAAACTACAAATCTCATTGGTTTTAGTGGTGAAAAAATAATTTTAAAAATCGTTCGGGAAATGAGTTTACTCCCTGCTTACTTTCTTTGGTATACATTCGACTATACGGAAGCCGGATTTACGGGAAATCGCGGGTTTTCGGTTGCCGGCCGATTAAACTGCTTTCATTCCGGCGTCTCATCAAAAAGTGAAAATATTTTTTGAAAACTACAAGGCTCATGGGTTTTAGTGGTGAAAAAGATAATTTTTAAAAAATCGTTCGGGAAATGAGTTTACTCCCTGGGTTACTTTCTTTGTATACATTCCACTATACGGGCCGACCCGGGATTTACGGGAAATCGGCGGGTTTTCGGTTGCCGGCGATTAAACTGCTTTCATTCGGCGTCTCATCAAAAATGAAAATATTTTTGAAAACTACAAAGTCTCATGGGTTTTTAGTGGTGAAAAAATATTTTAAAAAATCGTTCGGGAAATGAGTTTACTCCCTGCTTACTTTTCCTTTGTATACATTCGACTATACGGGCCGAGCCGGGATTTACGGGAAATGCGGGTTTTTCGGTTGCCGGGATTAAACTGCTTTCACTCGGCCGTCTCATCAAAAATGAAAATATTTTTGAAAACTACAAGTCTCATGGGTTTTAGTGGTGAAAAAATAATTTTTAAAAATCGTTCGGGAAATGAGTTTACTCCCTGCTTACTTTCTTTGTATACATTCGACTATACGGCGAGCCGGGATTTACGGAAATCGCGGGTTTCGGTTGCCGGCGATTTAAACTGCTTTCATTCGGCGTCTCATCAAAAATGAAAACATATTTTGAAAACTACAAGTCTCATGGGTTTTAGTTGGTGAAAAAATAATTTTAAAATCGTTCGGGAAATGAGTTTACTCCTGGGTATTTCTTTGTATACATTCCACTATACGGGACCGAGCCGGGATTTACGGGAAATCGCGGGTGTTTCGGTTGCCGGCGATTAAACTGCTTTCATTCGGCGTCTCATCAAAAATGAAAATATTTTTGAAAACTACAAGTCTCATGAGTTTAGTGGTGAAAAAATAATTTTAAAAATCGTTCGGGCGAAATGAGTTTACTCCTGCTTACTTTCTTTGTATACATTCGACTAACGGGATTTACGGGAAATCGCGGGTTTTCGGTTGCCGGCGATTAAAACTGCTTTCATTCGGCGTCTCATCAAAAATGAAATATTTTTGAAAACTACAAGTCTCATGGTTTTAGTGGTGAAAAAATAATTTTTAAAAATCGTTCGGGAAATGAGTTTACTCCCTGGCTTACTTTCCTTTTGTATACATTCGACTATACGGGCCGAGCCGGGATTTACGGGAAATCGCGGGTTTTCGGTTGCCGGCGATTAAACTTGCTTTCATTCGGCGTCTCATCAAAAATGGAAAATATTTTTGAAACTACAAGTCTATGGGTTTAGTGCGTGAAAAAAATAATTTTAAAATCGTTCGGGAAATGAGTTTACTCCCTGGGTACTTTCTTTGTATACATTCCGACTATAGGCCGCCGGATTTACGGGAAATCGCGGGTTTTCGGTTGCCGGCGATTAAAACTGCTTTCATTCGGCGTCTCATCAAAAAATGAAAATATTTTGAAAACTAAAGTCTCATGGCTTTTTAGTGGTGAAAAAATAATTTTAAAAATCGTTCGGGAGAATGAGTTTACTCCCTGCGTACTTTCTTTGTATACATTCCGACTATACGGCCGAGCCGGGATTTACGGGACATCGCGGGTTTTTCGGTTGCCGGCGATTAAACTGCTTTCATTCGGCGTCTCATCAAAATGAAAATATTTTTGAAAACTACAAGTCTCATGGGTTTTAGTGGTGAAAAATAATTTTTAAAAATCGTTCGGGAAATGAGTTTACTCCCTGGTTACTTTCTTTGTATACATTCACTATACGGGCCGAGCCCGGGATTTACGGGAAATCGCGGGTTTTCGGTTGCCGGCGATTAAACTGCTTTCATTCGGCGTCTCATCAAAATGAAAATATTTTTGAAAACTACAAGTCTCATGGGTTTTAGTGGTGAAAAAATAAATTTTAAAAATCGTTCGGGAAATGAGTTTACTCCCTGGGTACTTTCTTGTATACATTCCACTATACGGGCCGAGCCGGGATTTACGGGAAATCGCGGGTTTTCGGTTGCCGGCGATTAAACTGCTTTCATTCGGCGTCTCATCAAAAATGAAAACATTTTTGAAAACTACAAGTCTCATGGGTTTTAGTGGTGAAAAATAATTTTAAAAATCGTTCGGGAAATGAGTTTACTCCCTGGGTACTTTCTTTGTATACATTCGACTATACGGGCGAGCCCGGATTTACGGGAAATCGCGGGTTTTCGGTTGCCGGCGATTAAACTGCTTTCATTCGGCGTCTCATCAAAAATGAAAATATTTTTGAAAACTACAAGTCTCATGGGTTTTAGTGGTGAAAAAATAATTTTAAAAATCGTTCGGGAAATGAGTTTACTCCCTGGTACTTTCTTTGTATACATTCCGACTATACGGGCCGACCGGGATTTACGGGAAATCGCGGGTTTTCGGTTGCCGGCGATTAAACTGCTTTCATTCGGCGTCTCATCAAAAATGAAAAATTTTTGAAAACTACAAGTCTCATGGTTTTAGTGGTGAAAAAATAATTTTAAAAATCGTTCGGGAAATGAGTTTACTCCCTGCTTACTTTCTTTGTATACATTCGACTATACGGGCCGAGCCGGGATTTACGGGAAATCGCGGGTTTTCGGTTGCCGGCGATTAAACTGCTTTCATTCGGCGTCTCATCAAAAATGAAAACATTTTTGAAAACTACAAGTCTCATGGGTTTTAGTGGTGAAAAAATAATTTTAAAAATCGTTCGGGAAATGAGTTTACTCCCTGCTTACTTTCTTTGTATACATTCGACTATACGGGCCGAGCCGGGATTTACGGGAAATCGCGGGTTTTCGGTTGCCGGCGATTAAACTGCTTTCATTCGGCGTCTCATCAAAAATGAAAATATTTTTGAAAACTACAAGTCTCATGGGTTTTAGTGGTGAAAAAATAATTTTAAAAATCGTTCGGGAAAATGAGTTTACTCCCTGCTTACTTTCTTTGTATACATTCGACTATACGGGCCGATCCCGGGATTTACGGGAAATCGCGGGTTTTCGGTTGCCGGCGATTAAACTGCTTTCATTCGGCGTCTCATCAAAAATGAAAACATTTTTGAAAACTACAAGTCTCATGGGTTTAGTGGTGAAAAAATAATTTTAAAAAATCGTTCGGGAAATGAGTTTACTCCCTGCTTACTTTCTTTGTATACATTCGACTATACGGGGGATTTACGGGAAATCGCGGGTTTCGGTTGCCGGCGATTAAACTGCTTTCATTCGGCGTCTCATCAAAAATGAAAAATATTTTTGAAAACTACAAGTCTCATGGGTTTTAGTGGTGAAAAAATAATTTTAAAAAATCGTTCGGGAAATGAGTTTACTCCCTGCGGTACTTTCTTTGTATACATTCGACTATACGGGCCGAGCCCGGGATTTACGGGAAATCGCGGGTTTTCGGTTGCCGGAGATTAAACTGCTTTTCATTCGGCGTCTCATCAAAAATGAAAATATTTTTGAAACTACAAGTCTCATGGGTTTTAGTGGGTGAAAAAATAATTTTAAAATCGTTCGGGAAATGAGTTTACTCCCTGGGTACTTTCTTTGTATACATTCGACTATACGGGCCGAGCCGGGATTTACGGGAAATCGCGGGTTTTCGGTTGCCGGCGATTAAACTGCTTTCATTCGGCGTCTCATCAAAAATGGAAAATATTTTTGAAAACTACAAGTCTCATGGGTTTTAGTGGTGAAAAAATAATTTTAAAAATCGTTCGGGAAATGAAGTTTACTCCCTGGCTTACTTTCTTTGTATACATTCGACTATACGGGCCGAGCCCGGGATTTACGGGAAATCGCGGGTTTTTCGGTTGCGGCGATTAAACTGCTTTCATTCGGCGTCTCATCAAAAATGAAATATTTTTGAAAACTACAAGTCTCATGGGTTTTAGTGGTGAAAAAATAATTTTAAAAATCGTTCGGGAAAATGAGTTTACTCCCTGGGTACTTTCTTTGTATACATTCGACTTACGGGCGAGCCGGATTTACGGGAAATCGCGGGTTTTCGGTTGCCGGCGATTAAACTGCTTTCATTCGGCGTCTCATCAAAATGAAAACATTTTTTGAAAACTACAAGTCTCATGGGTTTTAGTGGTGAAAAAATAATTTTAAAAAATCGTTCGGGAAATGAGTTTACTCCCTGGGTACTTTCTTTGTATACATTCCACTATACGGGCCGAGCCCGGGATTTACGGGAAATCGCGGGTTTTTCGGTTGCCGGCGATTAAAACTGCTTTCATTCGGCGTCTCATCAAAAATGAAAATATTTTTGAAAACTACAAGTCTCATGGGTTTTAGTGGTGAAAAAATAATTTTAAAAATCGTTCGGGGAAATGAGTTTACTCCCATGGCTTACTTTCTTTGTATACATTCGACTATAACGGCCGAGCCGGGATTTACGGGAAATCGCGGGTTTTCGGTTGCCGGCGATTAAACTGCTTTCATTCGGCGTCTCATCAAAAATGAAAATATTTTTGAAAACTACAAGTCTCATGGGTTTTAGTGGGTGAAAAAATAATTTTAAAAATCGTTCGGGAAATGAGTTTACTCCCTGCTTACTTTCTTTGTATACATTCGACTATACGGGCCGAGCCCGGATTACGGGAAATCGCGGGTTTTCGGTTGCCGGCGATTAAACTGCTTTCATTCGGCGTCTCATCAAAAATGAAAATATTTTTTGAAAACTACAAGTCTCATGGGTTTTAGTGGTGAAAAAATAATTTTAAAAATCGTTCGGGAAATGAGTTTACTCCCTGGTTACTTTCTTTGTATACATTTCACTATACGGCCGACCGGGATTTACGGGAAATCGCGGGGTTTTCGGTTGCCGGCGATTAAACTGCTTTCATTCGGCGTCTCATCAAAAATGAAAATATTTTTGAAAACTACAAGTCTCATGGTTTTAGTGGTGAAAAAATAATTTTAAAAATCGTTCGGGAAATGAGTTTACTCCCTGCTTACTTTCTTTGTATACATTCGACTATACGGGCCGAGCCGGATTTACGGGAAATCGCGGGTTTTCGGTTGCCGGCGATTAAACTGCTTTCATTCGGCGTCTCATCAAAAAATGAAAATATTTTTGAAAACTACAAGTCTCATGGGTTTTAGTGGTGAAAAAATAATTTTAAAAATCGTTCGGGAATGAGTTTACTCCCTGCTTACTTTCTTTGTATACATTCGACTATACGGCCGAGCCGGATTTACGGGAAATCGCGGGTTTTCGGTTGCCGGCGATTAAACTGCTTTCATTCGGCGTCTCATCAAAAATGAAAACATTTTTGAAAACTACAAGTCTCATGGGTTTTAGTTGGTGAAAAATAATTTTAAAAAATCGTTCGGGAAATGAGTTTACTCCCTGCTACTTTCTTTGTATACATTCGATATACGGGCCGAGCCCGGGATTTACGGGAAATCGCGGGTTTTCGGTTTGCCGGGATTAAACTGCTTTCATTCGGCGTCTTATCAAAAATGAAAATATTTTTGAAAACTACAAGTCTCATGGGTTTTAGTGGTGAAAAATAATTTTAAAAATCGTTCGGGAAATGAGTTACTCCCTGGTACTTTCTTTGTATACATTCGACTATACGGGCCGAGCCCGGGATTTACGGGGAAATCGCGGGTTTCGGTTGCCGGCGATTAAACTGCTTTCATTCGGCGTCTCATCAAAAATGAAAACATTTTTGAAAACTACAAGTCTCATGGGTTTTAGTGGTGAAAAAATAATTTTAAAAATCGTTCGGGAAATGAGTTTACTCCCTGGGTACTTTCTTTGTATACATTCGACTATATGGGCCGAGCCCGGGATTTACGGGAAATCGCGGGTTTTCGGTTTCCGGCGATTAAACTGCTTTCATTCGGCGTCTCATCAAAAATGAAAATATTTTTGAAAACTACAAGTCTCATGGGTTTTAGTGGTGAAAAAATAATTTTAAAAATCGTTCGGGAAATGAGTTTACTCCCTGCTTACTTTCTTTGTATACATTCGACTATACGGGCCGAGCCGGGATTTACGGGAAATCGCGGGTTTTCGGTTGCCGGCGATTAAACTGCTTTCATTCGGCGTCTCATCAAAAATGAAAATATTTTTGAAAACTACAAGTCTCATGGGTTTTAGTGGTGAAAAATAATTTTAAAAATCGTTCGGGAAATGAGTTTACTCCCTGCTTACTTTCTTTGTATACATTCGACTATACGGGATTTACGGGAAATCGCGGGTTTTCGGTTGCCGGCGATTAAACTGCTTTCATTCGGCGTCTCATCAAAAATGAAAATATTTTTGAAAACTACAAGTCTCATGGGTTTTAGTGGTGAAAAAATAATTTTAAAAATCGTTCGGGAAATGAGTTTACTCCCTGGGTACTTTCTTTGTATACATTCGACTATACGGGCCGAGCCCGGGATTTACGGGAAATCGCGGGTTTTCGGTTGCGGAGATTAAACTGGTTTCATTCGGCGTCTCATCAAAAATGAAAATATTTTGAAAACTACAAGTCTCATGGGTTTTAGTGTGAAAAATAATTTTAAAAATCGTTCGGGAAATGAGTTTACACCCTGGCTTACTTTCTTTGTATACATTCGACTATACGGGATTTACGGGAAATCGCGGGTTTTCGGTTGCCGGCGATTAAACTGCTTTCATTCGGCGTCTCATCAAAAATGAAAATATTTTTATGAAAACTACAAGTCCCATGGGTTTTAGTGGTGAAAAAATAATTTTAAAAATCGTTCGGGAAATGAGTTTACTCCCTGCTACTTTCTTTGTATACATTCGACTATACGGCCGAGTCCGGGATTTACGGGAAATCGCGGGTTTTCGGTTGCCGGCGATTAAACTGCTTTCATTCGGCGTCTCATCAAAAATGAAAATATTTTTGAAAACTACAAGTCTCATGGGTTTTAGTGGTGAAAAAATAATTTTTAAAAATCGTTCGGGAAATGAGTTTACTCCCTGGGTTACTTTCTTGTATACATTCGACTATACGGGCGAGCCCGGGATTACGGGAAATCGCGGGTTTTCGGTTTGCCGGCGATTAAACTGCTTTCATTCGGCGTCTCATCAAAAATGAAAACATTTTTGAAAACTACAAGTCTCATGGGTTTTAGTGGTGAAAAAATAATTTTTAAAAATTCGTTCGGGAAATGAGTTTACTCCCTGGTTACTTTCTTTGTATACATTCGACTATACGGGCCGAGCCGGATTTACGGGAAATCGCGGGTTTTCGGTTGCCGGCGATTAAACTGCTTTCATTCGGCGTCTCATCAAAAATGAAAACATTTTTGAAAACTACAAGTCTCATGGTTTTAGTGGTGAAAAAATAATTTTAAAAATCGTTCGGGAAATGAGTTTACTCCCTGGTTACTTTCTTTGTATACATTCAACTATACGGGCCGGCCCGGATTTACGGGAAATCGCGGGTTTTCGGTTTGCCGGAGATTAAACTGCTTTCATTCGGCGTCTCATCAAAAATGAAAATATTTTTGAAAACTACAAGTCTCATGGGTTTTAGTGGTGAAAAAATAATTTTAAAAATCGTTCGGGAAATGAGTTTACTCCCTGCTTACTTTCTTTGTATACATTCGACTATACGGCCGAGCCCGGATTTACGGGAAATCGCGGGTTTTCGGTTTGCCGGAGATTAAACTGCTTTCATTCGGCGTCTCATCAAAAATGAAAAATATTTTTGAAAACTACAAGTCTCATGGTTTTAGTGGTGAAAAAATAATTTTAAAAATCGTTCGGGAAATGAGTTTACTCCCTGCTTACTTTCTTTGTATACATTCGACTATACGGGGATTTACGGGAAAATCGCGGGTTTTCGGTTGCCCGGCGATTAAACTGCTTTCATTCGGCGTCTCATCAAAAATGAAAATATTTTTGAAAACTACAAGTCTCATGGGTTTTAGTGGTGAAAAAATAATTTTAAAAATCGTTCGGGAAATGAGTTTACTCCCTGCTTACTTTCTTTGTATACATTCGACTATACGGGCGATCCGGGATTTACGGGAAATCGCGGGTTTTCGGTTGCCGGCGATTAAACTGCTTTCATTCGGCGTCTCATCAAAAATGAAACATTTTTTGAAAACTACAAGTCTCATGGGTTTTAGTGGTGAAAAATAATTTTAAAAATCGTTCGGGAAATGAGTTTACTCCCTGCTTACTTTCTTTGTATACATTCGACTATACGGGCGAGTCCGGGATTTACGGGAAATCGCGGGTTTTCGGTTGCCGGCGATTAAACTGCTTTCATTCGGCGTCTCATCAAAAATGAAAATATTTTTGAAAACTACAAGTCTCATGGGTTTTAGTGGTGAAAAAATAATTTTAAAAATCGTTCGGGAAATGAGTTTACTCCCTGGTTACTTTCTTTGTATACATTCGACTATACGGGCCGAGTCCGGGATTTACGGGAAATCGCGGGTTTTCGGTTGCCGGCGATTAAACTGCTTTCATTCGGCGTCTCATCAAAAATGAAAATTTTTGAAAACTACAAGTCTCATGGGTTTTAGTGGTGAAAAAATAATTTTAAAAATCGTTCGGGAAATGAGTTTACTCCCTGCTTACTTTCTTTGTATACATTCGACTATACGGGCCGACGGGATTTACGGGAAATCGCGGGTTTTCGGTTGCCGGCGATTAAACTGCTTTCATTCGGCGTCTCATCAAAAATGAAAATATTTTTGAAAACTACAAGTCTCATGGGTTTTAGTGGTGAAAAAATAATTTTAAAAATCGTTCGGGAAATGAGTTTACTCCCTGCTTACTTTCTTTGTATACATTCGACTATACGGGCCGAGTCCGGGATTTACGGGAAATCGCGGGTTTTTGGTTGCCGGCGATTAAACTGCTTTCATTCGACGTCTCATCATATGGCGTCTCATTATATGGCGAACACGGATACGGAGCGTGTTATGAGAAATCATATTCGAGATTTGTCAAATCCTGACGAATTTGAGTTAATGTGGAATGAAAATGATTGTTGTATTGTAGACTCAGAGAAATTCATAGATGATAAATATGAAGAGATAAAGTATGAAAAGTTGAAATCTGAATTATTTGCGGATCTGAATGAATCTCTGAAAGATATCATAAAAATGGAAATTCGTAAATTGAGGCGTGGTTATACTCCATTATTGGACGACGAAAGTAATATTTCAACACAACGAAGTTATATTAAATCACTCGAAGACCAAATTAAATTTTTGAAGGAAGAGGTGAGCTCAAAAAAATAATATTATAGATTTGTTTATACAGAAATCACTAATGCATGACGAGCGTTCTAGCTCTTCACAAGATACTTGTATTAATTTTTTACATCACAAACAATTACCGCAAAACTCCCAAAACAATTATACGGAATCATTATCCTCTAATCATACTGACAATGAACATTTTAAAGATTTACAAAACGATTCAATTAAGTCTGATGGTTGTATTGAAACAAACATTGAAAACCAATTACAGTCTATAAGAAAAAAGAAGCACGAAAGAGTTTAATGCGATGCAAGAAATTACCGTCAAAAAGCAGAAAACAACGTCTACAACAATTAGCCGGTTATAAAATAGAATCCCGTCCTAGCCATTTAAATACATCAATTGAATCGGATACCGAGAAAGTTGTTTGTGACAATGATGTTACATATATATTGGGAGATTCCATAATAAAGGATGTTAAAGGGTGGGAAGCTTGGGAATCAATTCAACGATAAGGACAAAAGTCATTGTTAAACCATTCTCCGGAGCAAAAATAGACGCGATGAATCATCATGTGATCCCCTCACTAACCAAAAGCCTAATAGAGTTATTTTGCATGTCGGTACAAACGACATACCATCTAAAAAGACTCATCATCAAATCTGCAATGATATTTTGTCTCTGGCTTTGAAAATGAGTGATAAAACCAATGTTATCATATCAGGAATCATTGAACGCGAAGACAGATATAATGTAAAGGTCAAAGCGGTAAACGAGCTACTCAAATCAAAATGCCAGGAGCGAAACATTTGTTTTATTACTCATACTATATCTCCAAAACTTCATCTAAACCGAAGTAATCTTCATCTGAATCGAAAAGGAACCTTGTTGCTATCCCAAAAATTTGTTGACACACTAAAGAAATATCAAAATGAATGAAATGTAGTCTACAACGATGACATGAATGTGAATGACAGTCAAAACCTTTCCAATACTTTACCTTCTTTGAGAAATTTACGGATAAAAAATCCTAAGAATGTTATTATTGCCCACGTGAATATCAACTCAATACGAAATAAATTTGACTTCCTGAAAGAGTTTGTGGAAAAAAACATCGATATTCTCTGCATATGTGAAACAAAAGTAGATTCATCTTTCCCGGTAGGTCAATTTGACATGCCTGGATTCAAGCTTCCCTTTCGCCGTGACCGGGATAAAAATGGTGGAGGTTTGATGATCTTTGCAAATGAAAATCTTCTTACTAAAGAACTGACTTCATTCAAGGTACAGAATGGAATAGAACTGATTACGTTGGAGATAAACCTAAGGAAGAAGAAGTACCTATTGCTGTACACTTATCGTCCACCGTCACAATGCACACACTTTTTCCTCTCAAATATCACGAATGCACTTAATTTTCACATGAGACATTACTCAAACATTATCGTAATGGGCGATTTTAACCTGGAGCCAGATAGTGATGAAATGTCAGAGTTTATGAGTGCCTTCGATTTGTCTAATCTAATAAAAGAAAAAACATGTTTTAAATCAGCATCAAATCCCTCATGTATTGATCTGATTTTAACTAATATTGGAAGGACGTTTAAACACACAAGTACTATCGAAACTGGTCTTTCAGATTTTCACAGAATGGTGCTAACTGTTATGAAAACTACTTATGTAAAAGCTCCACCGAAAGTTGTGAATTATCATGACTACTCTCATTTTAATAAAGAGATATTTATATCAGAATTGACCAACAGGATGCAAAATATAACCACGTATGAACAATTTCATAACACTTTCAAAAATATATTACATAATCATATGCCACTTAAAAAGAAAATCTTGCGATCGAATAATAAACCATTTATGAACAAGAATTTGCGAAAGGCTATCATGCTGCGTTCCAGACTACGCAATAAATCGATATCATCTCCTTCAGCTGAAAACATCAAGCAGTATAAATTACAACGAAATCTTTGTGTCAAGCTGTCGAGAAAAGGCCAAATTTACTTACTATTCAAACCTTAATACTAAGAAGATAACAGATAACAAATGTTTTTGGCGTACTGTGAAGCCATTTGTCAGTGATGATTCATCAAACCAAAAGAAAATCATTCTTATCGAAAATGAGTGTATTATCTCGAGTGATGAAGACATAGCAAATATCTTCAACTCTTATTTTCAAAAGGTTATCAGTTCATTGAAGTTATATCGATGGCCTGATGTTTCAACAGATTCACATGATTACGTTCTGAATGCTATTTATAAATACGAATTACATCCGAGTATCCAAAAAATCAATGAGAGATATAACCATATTGCGAGATTCGAATTTAGTCCAACAACGGGAAGTGAAATGTGGGAAGAAATGAAGAAATTAGATGAATCCAAATCAAATGTTGCTGGTGATATTCCGAGTAGAATTTTGAAAGATTATTATAGTTTATATTATCAAAGTCTCGTTAGCATATTTAACAACACCGTTATTAAGGATTCTGAATTTCCAAATGAGTTAAAATGTGCCGAAGTCTGTCCAATTTTAAAAAAGGCGATCCATCAGCTAAAGAAAATTTTCGACCTATAAGTATTTTGCCTGTGGTCTCTAAAATATTTGAAAAGCTCCTATATAAACAACTTATGGGTTTTTTCTGTGATAAACTATCTCCGTATTTATGTGGTTTCCGAAAGGGCTTTAGTACTCAACAATCTCTCTTGCGTATGTTCTCGAAAGTGCGAGGAGCATTAGATGCCAAACAAAAAGTTGGAGCTATCTTTATGGATCTATCAAAAGCCTTTGACTGTATTAGCCATGATCTTCTCATAGCGAAGTTATATGCCTATGGTTTAAGTTTTTCGGCTCTAAAACTTGTGGCTAGCTATCTGAAAAATAGGAAGCAACGTATCAGACTGGCAAACTCTTTTAGCGAATGGCTTGAAATGACTTTCGGTGTCCCTCAAGGATCTGTGCTAGGACCTCTCCTTTTCAACATCTTTTTGAATGATTTTTTATCTTTTGTCACCAGCGATATATGCAATTATGCTGACGATAACACGATTTATGTTATAGGAAACTCTGAGGAAAATATTTGTACGAGCTTGAAAATGAGATGAGAACTGTCTCAACATGGTTTAGGTTAAACTGCTTACAACTGAATGAAAGGAAGTGTCATTTTATGTTTTTCGGTAGCAACACACAATGTTTTCTACAAGTTAATATCAATGGAACAGCTGTGCAATGCTCTTCGGAGGAAAAACTTCTTGGTATTACAATAGATAATATGTTGACTTTTAGCAAACACGTTAAAGATTTGTGCAAGAAAGCAAGCAATAAATTAAATGCTCTTGTTAGATTATCACCGTATATGGATCAACAAAAATTATATCTCATATTAAATTCTTTTATTCTATCTCAGTTTGGTTACTGTCCTTTACTTTGGATGTTTTGTAACCGTACTACTAACAATTCCATCAATAGAATCCATAGTAGAGCCCTTCGTGTAATAACTAATGATTATAGCTCTTCATTTCAAGACCTATTGGATAAAACTGGAACTGTTAGTGTACATCACCGTAATTTGATTATTTTATTAAAAGAATTATATAAAGTCAAAAATAATACCAATCCTGATATTATGTCCGAAGTATTTATTCTTAACAAAATAGGTACTCGAATCGTATTAATTCAGAGTTTTTTCGAGGTAGAGCACAAACTGTAAAATATGGCTTGGAAACTGTAACCTTCAGAGGACCGCAACTATGGGCAACTCTACCAAAATCTATTCAAGAAGCGCCATGCATTTCAACATTTGTAAGTTGTCTAAAAAAATGGAAAGGCTTAACTTGTCAGTGTCGTCTTTGTAGATTGTATATTCACAATTTAGGATACATATAGAAATAAGATCACCTTTTGAGGTTAAATTCTTTTCAGTTTATTTATTATTTTTAAATTATATTTGTTAGTTACATGAAGTCGATTTTAATTAGTCAATTTTTTTTAAATATGAATATTTTATTGTATTTTCGACAATAAATAATGTGAAAGTAAAAAAAAAAAAAAAAAAAAAAAAAATCAAAAATGAAAATATTTTTTAAAACTACAAGTCTCATGGGTTTTAGTGGTGAAAAAATAATTTTAAAAATCGTTCGGGAAATGAGTTTACTCCCTGCTTACTTTCTTTGTATACATTCGACTATACGGGATTTTACGGGAAATCGCGGGTTTTCGTTGCCGGCGATTAAACTGCTTTCATTCGGCGTCTAATCAAAATGAAAACATTTTTTTAAAACTACAAGTCTCATGGGTTTTAGTGGCGAAAAAATAATTTTAAAAATCGTTCGGGAAATGAGTTTACTCCTGCTTACTTTCTTTGTATCATTCGACTATACGGGATTTACGGGAAATCGCGGGTTTTCGGTTGCCGGCGATTAACTGCTTTCATTCGGCGTCTAATCAAAATGAAAACATTTTTTAAAACTACAAGTCTCATGGGTTTTAGTGGCGAAAAAATAATTTTAAAAATCGTTTGGGAAATGAGTTTACTCCCTGCTTACTTTCTTTGTATACATTCGACTATACGGGATTTACGGGAATCGGCGGGTTTTTGGTTGCCGGCGATTAAACTGCTTTCATTCGGCGTGTCATCAAAATGAAAAATATTTTTGAAAACTACAAGTTGATGGGTTTTAGTGGTGAAAAATAATTTTAAAAAATCGTTCGGGAAATGGTTTACTCCTGCTTACTTTCTTTGTATACATTCGACTATACGGGATTTACGGGAAATCGCGGGTTTTCGGTTGCCGGCGATTAAACTGCTTTCCATTCGGCGTCTAATCAAAAATGAAAATATTTTTTGAAAACTGCAAGTCTCATGGTTTTAGTGGTGAAAAAATAATTTTAAAAAATCGTTCGGGGAAATGAGTTTACTCCCTGCTTACTTTCTTTGTATACATTCGACTATACGGGATTTACGGGAACTCGCGGGTTTTCGGTTGCCGGCGATTAAACTGCTTTCATTCGGCGTCTCATCAAAAATGAAAACATTTTTAAAAACTACAACTCTCATGGGTTTTAGTGGTGAAAAAATAATTTTAAAAATCGTTCGGGAAATGAGTTTACTCCCTGCTTACTTTCTTTGTATACTTTCGACTATACGGGATTTACGGGAAATCGGGGGTTTTCGGTTGCCGGCGATTAAACTGCTTTCATTCGGCGTCTCATCAAAAATGAAAATATTTTTTAAAACTACAAGTCTCATGGGTTTTAGTGGCGAAAAAATAATTTTAAAAATCGTTCGGGAAATGAGTTTACTCCCTGCTTACTTTCTTTGTATACATTCGACTATACGGGATTTACGGGAAATCGCGGGTTTTCGGTTGCCGGCGATTAAACTGCTTTCATTCGGCGTCTAATCAAAAATGAAAACATTTTTTAAAACTACAAGTCTCATGGTTTTAGTGGCGAAAAAATAATTTTTTAAAAATCGTTCGGGAAATGAGTTTACTCCCTGCTTACTTTCTTTGTATACATTCGACTATACGGGATTTACGGGAAATCGCGGGTTTTCGGTTGCCGGCGATTAAACTGCTTTATTCGGCGTCTCATCAAAAATGAAAATATTTTGAAAACTACAAGTCTGATGGGTTTTAGTGCGTGAAAAATAATTTATAAAAATCGTTCGGGAAATGAGTTTACTCCCTGCTTACTTTCTTTGTATACATTCGACTATACGGCCGAGTCCCGGATTTACGGGGAAATCGCGGGTTTCGGTTTCCGGCGATTAAACTGCTTTCATTCGGGCGTCTAATCAAAAATGAAACTATTTTGAAAACTACAAGTCTCATGGGTTTTAGTGGTGAAAAAAATAATTTAAAAATCGTTCGGGAAATGAGTTTACTCCTGCTTACTTTCTTTGTATACATTCGACCTATACGGGATTTACGGGAAATCGCGGGTTTTCGGTTGCCGGCGATTAAACTGCTTTCATTCGGCGTCTAATCAAAATGAAATATTTTTGAAAACTACAAGTCTCATGGGTTTTTAGTGGTGAAAAAATAATTTTAAAAATCGTTCGTGAAATGAGTTTACTCCCTGCTTACTTTCTTGTATACATTCGACTAATACGGGATTTTACGGGAACTCGCGGGTTTTCGGTTGCCGGCGATTAAACTGCTTTCATTCGCGTCTCATCAAAAATGAAAACATTTTAAAAACTACAAAACTCTCATGGGTTTTAGTGGTGAAAAAATAATTTTAAAAATCGTTCGGGAAATGAGTTTACTCCCTGCTTACTTTCTTTGTATACTTTCGACTATACGGGATTTACGGGAATCGCGGGTTTCGGTTGCCCGGCGATTAAACTGCTTTCATTCGGCGTCTCATCAAAAATGAAAATATTTTTTAAAACTACAAGTTTCATGGGTTTTAGTGGCGAAAAAATAATTTTAAAAATCGTTCGGGAAATGAGTTTACTCCCTGCTTACTTTCTTTGTATACATTCGCTATACGGGCCGAGTGCGGGATTTACGGGAAATCGCGGGTTTTCGGTTGCCGGCGATTAAACTGCTTTCATTCGGCGTCTCATCAAAAAATGAAATATTTTTGAAAACTACAGTCTCATGGGTTTTAGTTGGTGAAAAAATAATTTTAAAAATCGTTCGGGAAGTGAGTTTACTCCCTGCTTACTTTCTTTGTATACATTCGACTATACGGGATTTACGGGAACTCGCGGGTTTTCGGTTGCCGGCGATTAACTTGCTTTCATTCGGCGTCTCATCAAAAATGAAAACATTTTTAAAAACTACAACTCTCATGGGTTTTAGTGGTGAAAAAATAATTTTAAAAATCGTTCGGGAAATGAGTTTACTCCCTGCTTACTTTCTTTGTATACATTCGACTATACGGGATTTACGGGAAAATCGCGGGTTTTCGGTTGCCGGCGATTAAAACTGCTTTCATTCGGCGTCTCATCAAAAATGAAAATATTTTTGAAAACTACAAGTCTGATGGGTTTTAGTGGTGAAAAATAATTTTTAAAAATCGTTCGGGAAATGAGTTTTACTCCCTGCTTACTTTCTTTGTATACATTCGACTATACGGGATTTACGGGAAATCGCGGGTTTTCGGTTGCCGGCGATTAAACTGCTTTCATTAAGCGTCTTCAATCAAAAATGAAAATATTTTTGAAAACTACAAGTCTGATGGGTTTTAGTGGTGAAAAAATAATTTTAAAAAATCGTTCGGCGAAATGAGTTTACTCCCTGCTTACTTTCTTTGTATACATTCGACTATACTGGATTTACGGGAAATCGCGGGTTTTCGGTTGCCGGCGATTAAACTGCTTTCATTCGGCGCCTAATCAAAATGAAATATTTTTGAAAACTACAAGTCTCATGGTTTTAGTGGTGAAAAAATAATTTTAAAAATCGTTCGGGAAATGAGTTTACTCCCTGCTTACTTTCTTTGTATACATTCGACTATACGGGATTTACGGGAACTCGCGGGTTTTCGGTTGCCGGCGATTAAACCTGCTTTCATTCGGCGTCTCATCAAAATGAAAACATTTTTAAAAACTACAACTCTCATGGGTTTTTAGTGGTGAAAAATATTTTAAAAATCGTTCGGGAAATGAGTTTACTCCCTGCTTACTTTCTTTGTATACTTTCGACTATACGGGATTTACGGGAAATCGCGGGTTTTCGGTTGCCGGCGATTAAACTGCTTTCATTCGGCGTCTCATCAAAAATGAAAATATTTTTTAAAACTACAAGTCTCATGGGTTTTAGTGGCGAAAAAATAATTTTAAAAATCGTTCGGGAAATGAGTTTACTCCCTGCTTACTTTCTTTGTATACATTCGACTATACGGGATTTACGGGAAATCGCGGGTTTTCGGTTGCCGGCGATTAAACTGCTTTCATTCGGCGTCTAATCAAAAATGAAAACATTTTTTAAAACTACAAGTCTCATGGGTTTTAGTGGCGAAAAAATAATTTTAAAAATCGTTCGGGAAATGAGTTTACTCCCTGCTTTACTTTCTTTGTATCATTCGACTATACGGGATTTACGGGAAATCGCGGGTTTTCGGTTTGCCGGCGATTAAACTGCTTTCATTCGGCGTCTCATCAAAAAAATGAAATATTTTTGAAAACTACAAGTCTGATGGGTTTTAGTGGTGAAAAAATAATTTTAAAAAATCGTTCGGCGGAAATGAGTTTACTCCCTGCTTACTTTCTTTGTATACATTCGACTATACGGGCCGAGTCCCGGATTTACGGGAAATCGCGGGGTTTCGGTTTCCGGCGATTAACTGCTTTCATTCGGCGTCTAATCAAAAATGAAAATATTTTTTGAAAACTACAAGTCTCATGGGTTTTAGTGGTGAAAAATAATTTTAAAAATCGTTCGGGAAATGAGTTTACTCCCTGGCTTACTTTCTTTGTATACATTCGCTATACGGGATTACGGGAAATCGCGGGTTTTCGGTTGCGGCGATTAAACTGCTTTCATTCGGCGTCCTAATCAAAAATGAAAATATTTTTGAAAACTACAAGTCTCATGGGTTTTAGTGGTGAAAAAATAATTTTAAAAATCGTTCGGGAAATGAGTTTACTCCCTGCTTACTTTCTTTGTATACATTCGACTATACGGGATTTACGGGAAATCGCGGGTTTTCGGTTGCCGGAGATTAAACTGCTTTCATTCGGCGTCTCATCAAAAATGAAAACATTTTTAAAAACTACAACTCTCATGGGTTTAGTGGTGAAAAAATAATTTTAAAAATCGTTCGGGAAATGAGTTTACTCCCTGCTTACTTTCTTTGTATACTTTCGACTATACGGGATTTACGGGAAATCGCGGGTTTTCGGTTGCCGGCGATTAAACTGCTTTCATTCGGCGTCTCATCAAAAATGAAAATATTTTTTAAAACTACAAGTTTCATGGGTTTTAGTGGCGAAAAAAATAATTTTAAAAATCGTTCGGGAAATGAGTTTACTCCCTGCTACTTTCTTTGTATACATTCGACTATACGGGCCGATGTGCGGGATTTACGGGAAATCGCGGGTTTTCGGTTGCCGGCGATTAAAACTGCTTTCATTCGGCGTCTCATCAAAAATGAAAATATTTTTGAAAACTACAAGTCTCATGGGTTTTTAGGTGGTGAAAAAATAATTTTAAAAATTCGTTCGGGAGTGAGTTTACTCCCTGCTTACTTTCTTTGTATACATTCGACTATACGCGGATTTACGGGACTCGCGGGTTTTCGGTTGCCGGCGATTAACTTTGCTTCAATTCGGCGTCTCATCAAAAATGAAAATACATTTTTGAAAACTACAAGTCTCATGGATTTTAGTGGTGAAAAAATATTTTAAAAATCGTTTCGGGAAATGAGTTTACTCCCTGCTTACTTTCTTTGTATACTTTCGACTATACGGATTTACGGGAAATCGGGGGTTTTTCGGTTGCCGGCGATTAAACTGCTTTCATTCGGCGTCTCATCAAAAATGAAAATATTTTTTAAAACTACAAGTCTCATGGGTTTTAGTGGCGAAAAAATAATTTTAAAATCGTTCGGGAAATGAGTTTACTCCCTGCTTACTTTCTTTGTATACATTCGACTATACGGGGATTTACGGGAAATCGCGGGTTTCGGTTGCCGGCGATTAAACCTGCTTTTATTCGGCGTCTAATCAAAAATGAAAACATTTTTTAAAACTACAAGTCTCATGGGTTTTAGTGGCGAAAAAATAATTTTAAAATTCGTTCGGGAAATGAGTTTACTCCCTGCTTACTTTCTTTGTATACATGTCGACTATACGGGATTTACGGGAAATCGCGGGGTTTTCGGTTGCCGGCGATTAAACTGCTTTCATTCGGCGTCTTCATCAAAATGAAAATATTTTTGAAAACTACAAGTCTGATGGGTTTTTAGTGTGAAAAAATAATTTTAAAAATCGTTCGGGAATGAGTTTACTTCCCTGCTTACTTTCTTTGTATAGCATTCGACTATACGGATTTACGAGAAATCGCGGGTTTTCGGTTGCCGGCGATTAAACTGCTTTCATTCGGCGTCTCATCAAAAATGAAATATTTTTGAAACTAAAGTCTCATGGGTTTTAGTGGTGAAAAAAATAATTTTAAAAAATCGTTCGGGAAATGAGTTTACTCCCTGCTTACTTTCTTTGTATACATTCGACTATACGGGATTTACGAGAAATCGCGGGTTTTTCGGTTGCCGGCGATTAACTGCTTTCATTCGGCGTCTAATCAAAAATGAAAATATTTTTTGAAAACTACAAGTCTCATGGGTTTTAAGTGGTGAAAAATAATTTTAAAAATCGGTTCGGGAAATGAGTTTACTCCCTGCTTACTTTCTTTGTATACATTCGACTATTACGGGATTTACGGGAACTCGCGGGTTTTCGGTTGCCGGCGATTAAACTGCTTTCATTCGGCGTCCTCATCAAAAATGAAAACATTTTTTAAAACTACAACTCTCATGGGTTTTAGTGGTGAAAAAAAATAATTTTAAAAAATCGTTCGGGAAATGAGTTTACTCCCTGCTTACTTTCTTTGTATACTTTCGACTATAACGGGGATTTACGGGAAATCGCGGGTTTTCGGTTGCCGGCGATTAAACTGCTTTCATTCGGCGTCTCATCAAAAATGAAAATATTTTTAAAAACTACAAGTCTCATGGGTTTTAGTGGCGAAAAAATAATTTTAAAAATCGTTCGGGAAATGAGTTTACTCCCTGCTTACTTTCTTTGTATACATTCGACTATACGGGCCGAGTGCGGGATTTACGGGAAATCGCGGGTTTTCGGTTGCCGGCGAGTAAACTGCTTTCATTCGGCGTCTCATCAAAAATGAAAATATTTTTGAAAACTACAAGTCTCATGGGTTTTAGTGGTGAAAATATAATTTTAAAAATCGTTCGGGAAATGAGTTTACTGCCTGCTTACTTTCTTTGTATACATTCGACTATACGGGCCGATCCCGGGATTTACGGGAAATCACGGGTTTTCGGTTGCCGGCGATTAAACTGCTTTCATTCGGCATCTCATCAAAAATGAAAATATTTTTCAAAACAACAAGTCTCATGGGTTTTAGTGGTGAAAAAATAATTTTAAAAATCGTTGGGAAAATGAGTTTACTCCCTGCTTACTTTCTTTGTATACATTCGACTATACGGGATTTACGGGAAATCGCGGATTTTCGGTTGCCGGCGATTAAACTGCTTTCATTCGGCGTCTCATCAAAAATGAAAATATTTTTGAAAACTACAAGTCTCATGGGTTTTAGTTGGTGAAAAATAATTTTAAAAATCGTTCGGGAAATGAGTTTACTGCCTGCTTACTTCTTTATATACATTCGACTATACGGGCCGATCCGGGATTTACGGGAAATCGCGGGGTTTTCGGTTGCCGGCGATTAAACTGCTTTCATTCTGGCGTCTCATCAAAAAATGAAATATTTTTCAAAACAACAAGATCTCATGGGTTTTAGTGGTGAAAAAAATAATTTTAAAATCGTTGGGAAAATGGGTTTACTCCCTGCTTACTTTCTTTGTATACGTTCGACTATACGGGATTTACGGGGAAATCGCGGTTTTTCGGTGCCGGCGATTAAACTGGCTTGTTCATTCGGCGTCTCATTCAAAATGAAAATATTTTTGAAAACTACAAGTCTCATGGGTTTTAGTGGTGAAAAATAATTTTAAAAATTGTTCGGGAAATGAGTTTACTCCCTGGCTTACTTTCTTTGATATACATTCGACTATACGGCCGAGTCCGGGATTTACGGGAAATCGCGGGGTTTTCGGTTGCCGGCGATTAAACTGCTTTCATTCGGCGTCTCATCAAAAATGAAAATATTTTTGAAAACTACAAGTCTCATGGGTTTTAGTGGTGAAAAAATAATTTTAAAAATCGTTCGGGAAATGAGTTTACTCCCTGCTTACTTTCTTTGTATACATTCGACTATACGGGATTTACGGGAAATCGCGGGTTTTCGGTTGCCGGCGATTAAACTGCTTTCATTCGGCGTCTCATCAAAAATGAAAATATTTTTGAAAACTACAAGTCTCATGGGTTTTAGTGGTGAAAAAATAATTTTAAAAATCGTTCGGGAAATGAGTTTACTCCCTGCTTACTTTCTTTGTATACATTCGACTATACGGGCCGACGGGATTTACGGGAAATCGCGGGTTTTCGGTTGCCGGCGATTAAACTGCTTTCATTCGGCGTCTCATCAAAAATGAAAATATTTTTGAAAACTACAAGTCTCATGGGTTTTAGTGGTGAAAAAATAATTTTAAAAATCGTTCGGGAAATGAGTTTACTCCCTGCTTACTTTCTTTGTATACATTCGACTATACGGGCCGACGGGATTTACGGGAAATCGCGGGTTTTCGGTTGCCGGCGATTAAACTGCTTTCATTCGGCGTCTCATCAAAAATGAAAATATTTTTGAAAACTACAAGTCTCATGGGTTTTAGTGGTGAAAAAATAATTTTAAAAATCGTTCGGGAAATGAGTTTACTCCCTGCTTACTTTCTTTGTATACATTCGACTATACGGGATTTACGGGAAATCGCGGGTTTTCGGTTGCCGGCGATTAAACTGCTTTCATTCGGCGTCTCATCAAAAATGAAAATATTTTTGAAAACTACAAGTCTCATGGGTTTTAGTGGTGAAAAAATAATTTTAAAAATCGTTCGGGAAATGAGTTTACTCCCTGCTTACTTTCTTTGTATACATTCGACTATACGGGATTTACGGGAAATCGCGGGTTTTCGGTTGCCGGCGATTAAACTGCTTTCATTCGGCGTCTCATCAAAAATGAAAATTTTTTGAAAACTACAAGTCTCATGGGTTTTAGTGGTGAAAAAATAATTTTAAAAATCGTTCGGGAAATGAGTTTACTCCCTGCTTACTTTCTTTGTATACATTCGACTATACGGGATTTACGGGAAATCGCGGGTTTTCGGTTGCCGGCGATTAAACTGCTTTCATTCGGCGTCTCATCAAAAATGAAAATATTTTTGAAAACTACAAGTCTCATGGGTTTTAGTGGTGAAAAAATAATTTTAAAAATCGTTCGGGAAATGAGTTTACTCCCTGCTTACTTTCTTTGTATACATTCGACTATACGGCCGATCCGGGATTTACGGGAAATCGCGGGTTTTCGGTTGCCGGCGATTAAACTGCTTTCATTCGGCGTCTCATCAAAAATGAAAATATTTTTGAAAACTACAAGTCTCATGGGTTTTAGTGGTGAAAAAATAATTTTAAAAATCGTTCGGGAAATGAGTTTACTCCCTGCTTACTTTCTTTGTATACATTCGACTATACGGGATTTACGGGAAATCGCGGGTTTTCGGTTGCCGGCGATTAAACTGCTTTCATTCGGCGTCTCATCAAAAATGAAAATATTTTTAAAACTACAAGTCTCATGGGTTTTAGTGGTGAAAAAATAATTTTAAAAATCGTTCGGGAAATGAGTTTACTCCCTGCTTACTTTCTTTGTATACATTCGACTATACGGGCGAGTCCGGGATTTACGGGAAATCGCGGGTTTTCGGTTGCCGGCGATTAAACTGCTTTCATTCGGCGTCTCATCAAAAATGAAAATATTTTTGAAAACTACAAGTCTCATGGGTTTTAGTGGTGAAAAAATAATTTTAAAAATCGTTCGGGAAATGAGTTTACTCCCTGCTTACTTTCTTTGTATACATTCGACTATACGGGATTTACGGGAAATCGCGGGTTTTCGGTTGCCGGCGATTAAACTGCTTTCATTCGGCGTCTCATCAAAAATGAAAATATTTTTGAAAACTACAAGTCTCATGGGTTTTAGTGGTGAAAAAATAATTTTAAAAATCGTTCGGGAAATGAGTTTACTCCCTGCTTACTTTCTTTGTATACATTCGACTATACGGGATTTACGGGAAATCGCGGGTTTTCGGTTGCCGGCGATTAAACTGCTTTCATTCGGCGTCTCATCAAAATGAAAATATTTTTGAAAACTACAAGTCTCATGGGTTTTAGTGGGAAAAAATAATTTTAAAAATCGTTCGGGAAATGAGTTTACTCCCTGCTTACTTTCTTTGTATACATTCGACTATACGGGATTTACGGGAAATCGCGGGTTTTCGGTTGCCGGCGATTAAACTGCTTTCATTCGGCGTCTCATCAAAAATGAAAATATTTTTGAAAACTACAAGTCTCATGGGTTTTAGTGGTGAAAAAATAATTTTAAAAATCGTTCGGGAAATGAGTTTACTCCCTGCTTACTTTCTTTGTATACATTCGACTATACGGGCCGATCCGGGATTTACGGGAAATCGCGGGTTTTCGGTTGCCGGCGATTAAACTGCTTTCATTCGGCGTCTCATCAAAAATGAAAATATTTTTGAAAACTACAAGTCTCATGGGTTTTAGTGGTGAAAAAATAATTTTAAAAATCGTTCGGGAAATGAGTTTACTCCCTGCTTACTTTCTTTGTATACATTCGACTTACGGGATTTACGGGGAAATCGCGGTTTCGGTTGCCGGCGATTAAACTGCTTTCATTCGGCGTCTCATCAAAAATGAAAATATTTTTGAAAACTACAAGTCTCATGGGTTTTAGTGGTGAAAAAATAATTTTAAAAATCGTTCGGGAAATGAGTTTACTCCCTGCTTACTTTCTTTGTATACATTCGACTATACGGGCCGATATTTACGGGAAATCGCGGGTTTTCGGTTGCCGGCGATTAAACTGCTTTCATTCGGCGTCTCATCAAAAATGAAAATATTTTTGAAAACTACAAGTCTCATGGGTTTTAGTGGTGAAAAAATAATTTTAAAAATCGTTCGGGAAATGAGTTTACTCCCTGCTTACTTTCTTTGTATACATTCGACTATACGGGATGGATTTACGGGAAATCGCGGGTTTTCGGTTGCCGGCGATTAAACTGCTTTCATTCGGCGTCTCATCAAAAATGAAAATATTTTTGAAAACTACAAGTCTCATGGGTTTTAGTGGTGAAAAAATAATTTTAAAAATCGTTCGGGAAATGAGTTTACTCCCTGCTTACTTTCTTTGTATACATTCGACTATACGGGATTTACGGGAAATCGCGGGTTTTCGGTTGCCGGCGATTAAACTGCTTTCATTCGGCGTCTCATCAAAAATGAAAATATTTTTGAAAACTACAAGTCTCATGGGTTTTAGTGGTGAAAAAATAATTTTAAAAATCGTTCGGGAAATGAGTTTACTCCCTGCTTACTTTCTTTGTATACATTCGACTATACGGGATTTACGGGAAATCGCGGGTTTTCGGTTGCCGGCGATTAAACTGCTTTCATTCGGCGTCTCATCAAAAATGAAAATATTTTTGAAAACTACAAGTCTCATGGGTTTTAGTGGTGAAAAAATAATTTTAAAAATCGTTCGGGAA
>JASGCC010002690.1:0-27252 GCA_030067915.1 Hydractinia echinata
ATCGCGGGTTTTCGGTTGCCGGCGATTAAACTGCTTTCATTCGGCGTCTCATCAAAAATGAAAATATTTTTGAAAACTACAAGTCTCATGGGTTTTAGTGGTGAAAAAATAATTTTAAAAATCGTTCGGGAAATGAGTTTACTCCCTGCTTACTTTCTTTGTATACATTCGACTATACGACGGGATTTACGGGAAATCGCGGGTTTTCGGTTGCCGGCGATTAAACTGCTTTCATTCGGCGTCTCATCAAAAATGAAAAATTTTTTGAAAACTACAAGTCTCATGGGTTTTAGTGGTGAAAAAATAATTTTAAAAATCGTTCGGGAAATGAGTTTACTCCCTGCTTACTTTCTTTGTATACATTCGACTATACGGGCCGACGGGATTTACGGGAAATCGCGGGTTTTCGGTTGCCGGCGATTAAACTGCTTTCATTCGGCGTCTCATCAAAAATGAAAATATTTTTGAAAACTACAAGTCTCATGGGTTTTAGTGGTGAAAAAATAATTTTAAAAATCGTTCGGGAAATGAGTTTACTCCCTGCTTACTTTCTTTGTATACATTCGACTATACGGCCGAGACGGGATTTACGGGAAATCGCGGGTTTTCGGTTGCCGGCGATTAAACTGCTTTCATTCGGCGTCTCATCAAAAATGAAAATATTTTTGAAAACTACAAGTCTCATGGGTTTTAGTGGTGAAAAAATAATTTTAAAAATCGTTCGGGAAATGAGTTTACTCCCTGCTTACTTTCTTTGTATACATTCGACTATACGGGCCGACGGGATTTACGGGAAATCGCGGGTTTTCGGTTGCCGGCGATTAAACTGCTTTCATTCGGCGTCTCATCAAAAATGAAAATATTTTTGAAAACTACAAGTCTCATGGGTTTTAGTGGTGAAAAAATAATTTTAAAAATCGTTCGGGAAATGAGTTTACTCCCTGCTTACTTTCTTTGTATACATTCGACTATACGGCCGATCGGGATTTACGGGAAATCGCGGGTTTTCGGTTGCCGGCGATTAAACTGCTTTCATTCGGCGTCTCATCAAAAATGAAAATATTTTTGAAAACTACAAGTCTCATGGGTTTTAGTGGTGAAAAAATAATTTTAAAAATCGTTCGGGAAATGAGTTTACTCCCTGCTTACTTTCTTTGTATACATTCGACTATACGGGATTTACGGGAAATCGCGGGTTTTCGGTTGCCGGCGATTAAACTGCTTTCATTCGGCGTCTCATCAAAAATGAAAATATTTTGAAAACTACAAGTCTCATGGGTTTTAGTGGTGAAAAAATAATTTTAAAAATCGTTCGGGAAATGAGTTTACTCCCTGCTTACTTTCTTTGTATACATTCGACTATACGGCCGATCCGGGATTTACGGGAAATCGCGGGTTTTCGGTTGCCGGCGATTAAACTGCTTTCATTCGGCGTCTCATCAAAAATGAAAATATTTTTGAAAACTACAAGTCTCATGGGTTTTAGTGGTGAAAAAATAATTTTAAAAATCGTTCGGGAAATGAGTTTACTCCCTGCTTACTTTCTTTGTATACATTCGACTATACGGGATTTACGGGAAATCGCGGGTTTTCGGTTGCCGGCGATTAAACTGCTTTCATTCGGCGTCTCATCAAAAATGAAAATATTTTTGAAAACTACAAGTCTCATGGGTTTTAGTGGTGAAAAAATAATTTTAAAAATCGTTCGGGAAATGAGTTTACTCCCTGCTTACTTTCTTTGTATACATTCGACTATACGGGCCGACGGGATTTACGGGAAATCGCGGGTTTTCGGTTGCCGGCGATTAAACTGCTTTCATTCGGCGTCTCATCAAAAATGAAAATATTTTTGAAAACTACAAGTCTCATGGGTTTTAGTGGTGAAAAAATAATTTTAAAAATCGTTCGGGAAATGAGTTTACTCCCTGCTTACTTTCTTTGTATACATTCGACTATACGGGATTTACGGGAAATCGCGGGTTTTCGGTTGCCGGCGATTAAACTGCTTTCATTCGGCGTCTCATCAAAAATGAAAATATTTTTGAAAACTACAAGTCTCATGGGTTTTAGTGGTGAAAAAATAATTTTAAAAATCGTTCGGGAAATGAGTTTACTCCCTGCTTACTTTCTTTGTATACATTCGACTATACGGGCCGATCCGGATTTACGGGAAATCGCGGGTTTTCGGTTGCCGGCGATTAAACTGCTTTCATTCGGCGTCTCATCAAAAATGAAAATATTTTTGAAAACTACAAGTCTCATGGGTTTTAGTGGTGAAAAAATAATTTTAAAAATCGTTCGGGAAATGAGTTTACTCCCTGCTTACTTTCTTTGTATACATTCGACTATACGGGCCGACCGGGATTTACGGGAAATCGCGGGTTTTCGGTTGCCGGCGATTAAACTGCTTTCATTCGGCGTCTCATCAAAAATGAAAATATTTTTGAAAACTACAAGTCTCATGGGTTTTAGTGGTGAAAAAATAATTTTAAAAATCGTTCGGGAAATGAGTTTACTCCCTGCTTACTTTCTTTGTATACATTCGACTATACGGGCCGATCCGGGATTTACGGGAAATCGCGGGTTTTCGGTTGCCGGCGATTAAACTGCTTTCATTCGGCGTCTCATCAAAAATGAAAATATTTTTGAAAACTACAAGTCTCATGGGTTTTAGTGGTGAAAAAATAATTTTAAAAATCGTTCGGGAAATGAGTTTACTCCCTGCTTACTTTCTTTGTATACATTCGACTATACGGGCCGAGCCGGGATTTACGGGAAATCGCGGGTTTTCGGTTGCCGGCGATTAAACTGCTTTCATTCGGCGTCTCATCAAAAATGAAAATATTTTTGAAAACTACAAGTCTCATGGGTTTTAGTGGTGAAAAAATAATTTTAAAAATCGTTCGGGAAATGAGTTTACTCCTGCTTACTTTCTTTGTATACATTCGACTATACGGGCCGACCGGGATTTACGGGAAATCGCGGGTTTTCGGTTGCCGGCGATTAAACTGCTTTCATTCGGCGTCTCATCAAAAATGAAAATATTTTTGAAAACTACAAGTCTCATGGGTTTTAGTGGTGAAAAAATAATTTTAAAAATCGTTCGGGAAATGAGTTTACTCCCTGCTTACTTTCTTTGTATACATTCGACTATACGGCCGATGGATTTACGGGAAATCGCGGGTTTTCGGTTGCCGGCGATTAAACTGCTTTCATTCGGCGTCTCATCAAAAATGAAAATATTTTTGAAAACTACAAGTCTCATGGGTTTTAGTGGTGAAAAAATAATTTTAAAAATCGTTCGGGAAATGAGTTTACTCCCTGCTTACTTTCTTTGTATACATTCGACTATACGGGATTTACGGGAAATCGCGGGTTTTCGGTTGCCGGCGATTAAACTGCTTTCATTCGGCGTCTCATCAAAAATGAAAATATTTTTGAAAACTACAAGTCTCATGGGTTTTAGTGGTGAAAAAATAATTTTAAAAATCGTTCGGGAAATGAGTTTACTCCCTGCTTACTTTCTTTGTATACATTCGACTATACGGGCCGAGTCCGGGATTTACGGGAAATCGCGGGTTTTCGGTTGCCGGCGATTAAACTGCTTTCATTCGGCGTCTCATCAAAAATGAAAATATTTTTGAAAACTACAAGTCTCATGGGTTTTAGTGGTGAAAAAATAATTTTAAAAATCGTTCGGGAAATGAGTTTACTCCCTGCTTACTTTCTTTGTATACATTCGACTATACGGGATTTACGGGAAATCGCGGGTTTTCGGTTGCCGGCGATTAAACTGCTTTCATTCGGCGTCTCATCAAAAATGAAAATATTTTTGAAAACTACAAGTCTCATGGGTTTTAGTGGTGAAAAAATAATTTTAAAAATCGTTCGGGAAATGAGTTTACTCCCTGCTTACTTTCTTTGTATACATTCGACTATACGGGCCGACCGGGATTTACGGGAAATCGCGGGTTTTCGGTTGCCGGCGATTAAACTGCTTTCATTCGGCGTCTCATCAAAAATGAAAATATTTTTGAAAACTACAAGTCTCATGGGTTTTAGTGGTGAAAAAATAATTTTAAAAATCGTTCGGGAAATGAGTTTACTCCCTGCTTACTTTCTTTGTATACATTCGACTATACGGGATTTACGGGAAATCGCGGGTTTTCGGTTGCCGGCGATTAAACTGCTTTCATTCGGCGTCTCATCAAAAATGAAAAATATTTTTGAAAACTACAAGTCTCATGGGTTTTAGTGGTGAAAAAATAATTTTAAAAATCGTTCGGGAAATGAGTTTACTCCCTGCTTACTTTCTTTGTATACATTCGACTATACGGGCCGATCCGGATTTACGGGAAATCGCGGGTTTTCGGTTGCCGGCGATTAAACTGCTTTCATTCGGCGTCTCATCAAAAATGAAAATATTTTTGAAAACTACAAGTCTCATGGGTTTTAGTGGTGAAAAAATAATTTTAAAAATCGTTCGGGAAATGAGTTTACTCCCTGCTTACTTTCTTTGTATACATTCGACTATACGGGCCGATCCGGGATTTACGGGAAATCGCGGGTTTTCGGTTGCCGGCGATTAAACTGCTTTCATTCGGCGTCTCATCAAAAATGAAAATATTTTTGAAAACTACAAGTCTCATGGGTTTTAGTGGTGAAAAAATAATTTTAAAAATCGTTCGGGAAATGAGTTTACTCCCTGCTTACTTTCTTTGTATACATTCGACTATACGGGCCGACCGGGATTTACGGGAAATCGCGGGTTTTCGGTTGCCGGCGATTAAACTGCTTTCATTCGGCGTCTCATCAAAAATGAAAATATTTTTGAAAACTACAAGTCTCATGGGTTTTAGTGGTGAAAAAATAATTTTAAAAATCGTTCGGGAAATGAGTTTACTCCCTGCTTACTTTCTTTGTATACATTCGACTATACGGGCCGACCGGGATTTACGGGAAATCGCGGGTTTTCGGTTGCCGGCGATTAAACTGCTTTCATTCGGCGTCTCATCAAAAATGAAAATATTTTTGAAAACTACAAGTCTCATGGGTTTTAGTGGTGAAAAAATAATTTTAAAAATCGTTCGGGAAATGAGTTTACTCCTGCTTACTTTCTTTGTATACATTCGACTATACGGGCCGATCCGGGATTTACGGGAAATCGCGGGTTTTCGGTTGCCGGCGATTAAACTGCTTTCATTCGGCGTCTCATCAAAAATGAAAATATTTTTGAAAACTACAAGTCTCATGGGTTTTAGTGGTGAAAAAATAATTTTAAAAATCGTTCGGGAAATGAGTTTACTCCCTGCTTACTTTCTTTGTATACATTCGACTATACGGGATTTACGGGAAATCGCGGGTTTTCGGTTGCCGGCGATTAAACTGCTTTCATTCGGCGTCTCATCAAAAATGAAAATATTTTTGAAAACTACAAGTCTCATGGGTTTTAGTGGTGAAAAAATAATTTTAAAAATCGTTCGGGAAATGAGTTTACTCCCTGCTTACTTTCTTTGTATACATTCGACTATACGGGCCGAGTCCGGGATTTACGGGAAATCGCGGGTTTTCGGTTGCCGGCGATTAAACTGCTTTCATTCGGCGTCTCATCAAAAATGAAAATATTTTTGAAAACTACAAGTCTCATGGGTTTTAGTGGTGAAAAAATAATTTTAAAAATCGTTCGGGAAATGAGTTTACTCCCTGTACTTTCTTTGTATACATTCACTAACGGCCGAGCCGGGATTTACGGGAAATCGCGGGTTTTCGGTTGCCGGCGATTAAACTGCTTTCATTCGGCGTCTCATCAAAAATGAAAATATTTTTGAAAACTACAAGTCTCATGGGTTTTAGTGGTGAAAAAATAATTTTAAAAATCGTTCGGGAAATGAGTTTACTCCCTGCTTACTTTCTTTGTATACATTCGACTATACGGGCCGATCCCGGGATTTACGGGAAATCGCGGGTTTTCGGTTGCCGGCGATTAAACTGCTTTCATTCGGCGTCTCATCAAAAATGAAAATATTTTTGAAAACTACAAGTCTCATGGGTTTTAGTGGTGAAAAAATAATTTTAAAAATCGTTCGGGAAATGAGTTTACTCCCTGCTTACTTTCTTTGTATACATTCGACTATACGGGCCGACGGGATTTACGGGAAATCGCGGGTTTTCGGTTGCCGGCGATTAAACTGCTTTCATTCGGCGTCTCATCAAAAATGAAAATATTTTTGAAAACTACAAGTCTCATGGGTTTTAGTGGTGAAAAAATAATTTTAAAAATCGTTCGGGAAATGAGTTTACTCCCTGCTTACTTTCTTTGTATACATTCGACTATACGGGATTTACGGGAAATCGCGGGTTTTCGGTTGCCGGCGATTAAACTGCTTTCATTCGGCGTCTCATCAAAAATGAAAAATTTTTGAAAACTACAAGTCTCATGGGTTTTAGTGGTGAAAAAATAATTTTAAAAATCGTTCGGGAAATGAGTTTACTCCCTGCTTACTTTCTTTGTATACATTCGACTATACGGGATTTACGGGAAATCGCGGGTTTTCGGTTGCCGGCGATTAAACTGCTTTCATTCGGCGTCTCATCAAAAATGAAAATATTTTTGAAAACTACAAGTCTCATGGGTTTTAGTGGTGAAAAAATAATTTTAAAAATCGTTCGGGAAATGAGTTTACTCCCTGCTTACTTTCTTTGTATACATTCGACTATACGGGCCGATCCGGGATTTACGGGAAATCGCGGGTTTTCGGTTGCCGGCGATTAAACTGCTTTCATTCGGCGTCTCATCAAAAATGAAAATATTTTTGAAAACTACAAGTCTCATGGGTTTTAGTGGTGAAAAAATAATTTTAAAAATCGTTCGGGAAATGAGTTTACTCCCTGCTTACTTTCTTTGTATACATTCGACTATACGGGATTTACGGGAAATCGCGGGTTTTCGGTTGCCGGCGATTAAACTGCTTTCATTCGGCGTCTCATCAAAAATGAAAATATTTTTGAAAACTACAAGTCTCATGGGTTTTAGTGGTGAAAAAATAATTTTAAAAATCGTTCGGGAAATGAGTTTACTCCCTGCTTACTTTCTTTGTATACATTCGACTATACGGGCCGAGTCCGGATTTACGGGAAATCGCGGGTTTTCGGTTGCCGGCGATTAAACTGCTTTCATTCGGCGTCTCATCAAAAATGAAAATATTTTTGAAAACTACAAGTCTCATGGGTTTTAGTGGTGAAAAAATAATTTTAAAAATCGTTCGGGAAATGAGTTTACTCCCTGCTTACTTTCTTTGTATACATTCGACTATACGGGCCGATCCGGGATTTACGGGAAATCGCGGGTTTTCGGTTGCCGGCGATTAAACTGCTTTCATTCGGCGTCTCATCAAAAATGAAAATATTTTTGAAAACTACAAGTCTCATGGGTTTTAGTGGTGAAAAAATAATTTTAAAAATCGTTCGGGAAATGAGTTTACTCCCTGCTTACTTTCTTTGTATACATTCGACTATACGGGCCGATCCCGGGATTTACGGGAAATCGCGGGTTTTCGGTTGCCGGCGATTAAACTGCTTTCATTCGGCGTCTCATCAAAAATGAAAATATTTTTAAAACTACAAGTCTCATGGGTTTTAGTGGTGAAAAAATAATTTTAAAAATCGTTCGGGAAATGAGTTTACTCCCTGCTTACTTTCTTTGTATACATTCGACTATACGGGCCGAGCCGGGATTTACGGGAAATCGCGGGTTTTCGGTTGCCGGCGATTAAACTGCTTTCATTCGGCGTCTCATCAAAAATGAAAAATTTTTGAAAACTACAAGTCTCATGGGTTTTAGTGGTGAAAAAATAATTTTAAAAATCGTTCGGGAAATGAGTTTACTCCCTGTACTTTCTTTGTATACATTCGACTATACGGGCCGAGCCCGGGATTTACGGGAAATCGCGGGTTTTCGGTTGCCGGCGATTAAACTGTTTCATTCGGCGTCTCATCAAAAATGAAAATATTTTTAAAAACTACAAGTCTCATGGGTTTTAGTGGTGAAAAAATAATTTTAAAAATCGTTCGGGAAATGAGTTTACTGCCTGCTTACTTTCTTTGTATACATTCGACTATACGGGCCGATCCCAGGATTTACGGGAAATCGCGGGTTTTCGGTTGCCGGCGATTAAACTGCTTTCATTCGGCGTCTCATCAAAAATGAAAATATTTTGAAAACTACAAGTCTCATGGGTTTTAGTGGTGAAAAAATAATTTTAAAAATCGTTCGGGAAATGAGTTTACTCCCTGCTTACTTTCTTTGTATACATTCGACTATACGGGCCGATCCGGGATTTACGGGAAATCGCGGGTTTTCGGTTGCCGGCGATTAAACTGCTTTCATTCGGCGTCTCATCAAAAATGAAAATATTTTTGAAAACTACAAGTCTCATGGGTTTTAGTGGTGAAAAAATAATTTTAAAAATCGTTCGGGAAATGAGTTTACTCCCTGCTTACTTTCTTTGTATACATTCGACTATACGGGCCGATCCGGGATTTACGGGAAATCGCGGGTTTTCGGTTGCCGGCGATTAAACTGCTTTCATTCGGCGTCTCATCAAAAATGAAAATATTTTTAAAACTACAAGTCTCATGGGTTTTAGTGGTGAAAAAATAATTTTAAAAATTGTTCGGGAAATGAGTTTACTCCCTGCTTACTTTCTTTGTATACATTCCACTATACGGGCCGAGCCGGGATTTACGGGAAATCGCGGGTTTTCGGTTGCCGGCGATTAAACTGCTTTCATTCGGCGTCTCATCAAAAATGAAAACATTTTTGAAAACTACAAGTCTCATGGGTTTTAGTGGTGAAAAAATAATTTTAAAAAACGTTCGGGAAATGAGTTTGCTCCCTGGGTACTTTCTTTGTATACATTCACTAACGGGCCGAGCCGGGATTTACGGGAAATCGCGGGATTTCGGTTTCCGGATATTAAACTGGTTTCATTGGCGTCTCATCAAAAATGAAAATATTTTTGAAAACTGCAAGTCTCATGGGTTTTAGTGGTGAAAAAATAATTTTAAAAATCGTTCGGGAAATGAGTTTACTGCCTGCTTACTTTCTTTGTATACATCCGACTATACGGGCCGATCCCCGGATTTACGGGAAATCGCGGGTTTTCGGTTGCCGGCGATTAAACTGGTTTCATTCGGCGTCTCATCAAAAATGAAAATATTTTTAAAAATTACAAGTCTCATTGGTTTTAGTGGTGAAAAAATAATTTTAAAAATCGTTTGGGAAATGAGTTTACTCCGTGCTTACTTTCTTTGTATACATTCGACTATACGGGATTTACCAACCTCGTCCCCAGGGCTTGTTAGGCTTTTTATATTTGGACGGCCTGAACAAGGCCCTGGCCCTGGCTGGTCACGTGACAAATTTGATTGGCCGTAAGAACTCGCATAATTAAAATGCGTCCCGCGAGTGATATTAGAGGCAAAATTATGTGGCGAGAAAAAATCAAAATTCGAGAACTTTTCCTGGTGATGGACCGCGGATTAGCAATTCAAAAAGTAGCTCTTTAAAAATGGTGGCTGTTATTTTGTGGGTGTTGCGTTTGGTTTGGTTTTTGATGTTGTTCTACTAGCTAAATGTAGCTAGATTCAAAATTTTGGAAAAACATTATTTTTGATATGGAACTGCAACAGTTCTGAAAGTATTTTACCAGAAAGAAGATTAACAATAACTGGTTGAAAACAGGTTTCAGCATCTTGTGTTGCTAAAAACTCACACTTTTAAATGAACTGAAGAAGGAACGAACTTCACAAGCGATCAAAACTGTCATGCATATATAGCTAGCTATATGTAACATAATGTTTAGCTATGGAAAAGTAAGTGCATATCATCTTGTGTGCTAGGGTAGACTTAAAAATTCTTATTAATATTTAATATTTTGCTTTATGATTTCTTGTTCCTGCATTGAATATGGGTAGGCCTCGTATCCTACACAGGAACCTTAGGCTATGTACCATTTTGTGTTCTGTTAAAGTATTACTTTGTAATTTGTGTTCTCACTGTACTTTCAACATTCATCATTATTGTATGATATTCTTGTGTATGGACAATATATACAAATCCTTGTCAGTAAAACCCTTACAGTAGTTTTGTTTGTTCTGTTGTAATATGTCTAATTCTTAAATTTTCAGAAAATGGAGAATGCAAACATAGCATGGCCGCATCTATAACACCAAAGAAGTTTTATCCAAGAAAAAATGTTTCGCAACAGGGAGTGTGTAGATTATGTGGAAAATTCACTCAGCAGAGACACCTAATCAAAATTTTTTCTAAAATTGGATTGGCAAAAAATCTTGCTTCAAAAGTGCATGAAGTGTGTGGCATAGGTATCAACGAGCATGACTGTATAACGAAAGTCGTTTGCCGAACATGCGAATCTTTTATTACCAAGGTTGACGAGTACAGGAAATCTTGTCACAACGTCCAAGGTGAACTTAATCGAAACATGTCTGTCAAGAGAATGCTGCTACCAGAAGATTGTAACACAATCACAAGCAAAAATGAACCTTCTCGTAAGAAATTATTTGATTTAACAAACGTACAAAGTGCAGATAACATTGATAAAGAGAATATTGAATCAAGTGACAGTATTTTGAAAAAATTGAACAATGTTTTTGGCACAAAAGAAGTACCCTTTATTGGGAAATTAATGTGGGAGACACCTGGTTTTAAAGATGTTTTTGTCAAATTATTACTCTCTGATCTGAATATGGCATGTAAAAGTCTATGCAGGAGAGATGAAAATGGTTCAACTTTACTTAACAATACCTATGATGGACTTTCAAATTTGCAGATCAAAAATATCAAAACTGAGATGTTGAAAATCCCCTATTTTGTCGATATTCTGGAAACAATTGCTGGTGATATTGAAAACAGGCAGAATGAAATAAAATATGCTTTCATTTACTCAATTCTGATGCAGTCACGTTGGCACGAACTTAGTTTATTTCAAAGGATTAACACCACTCTTTTAATAGAAGGTGGTTGCAGTAAACAGGTATGTATATATATATATGTATATATACATAATATAATAATAAAGGATTTTGTGTAAGCAATTGAACTGATTTTTATTTATTCTCACATTACTTTTAAGCTTTTCAGCAAGAGACCTGTGAATCTATCAATTTATTTTTTTAATTTTCTCAATATTGAGTTATCAGTACCTTTTTTCACTTGTTCAGCCTTATCAGTAAGGCTGAACAAGTGAAAAAAATAAAAACAATTCAAGGGCTGAAGCCAAATTTCCAGTTTCTTATAAAAAAAGTGTAGTCTACAGCCTCATATGTTGAAAAAAATCTATTTATATTGGCTTTTGTTTTTAGTTGCAGATACGGTTTCAAAGATTAGGTGTTTGCTTGTGCCCGAGCAGAAGAGAGGTTTTATTGGATTTGATTGGTGGTCATTTTCGTGATGGTGTCATTGATAAAGTTAAAGGTGGAGCTGTGTTTCGAGGGACAGGAGATAATTGGGACATAAGAATTCTCAAAGGTCATATGCATAAAAACAATCAAAATGAAGATCTCCATCTATTTGCCACAAATTTGATTGAAAACCGTCTATCATTTGACCATCTCGATAATGACAATCCAAAACGTGATATTGCATTATTACCACTGAGTACATTTTCATTAAACATTGCAGAGTGGAGGGAATATATCAGAACTTCAAAAATTTTGGTTGGGCGTATTTTGTTGGATTTTTTCCCAAAGTTCAAATTTCTGAAATCATTTGTTCCACAACACATTGATCATCAATATAGCCACGAAATGGGGGAACGATCATTCATTGCATCTATGCCTATCATTAATGCAAATGAAGCACACTATGCTGATTGTGTAAAGATACTTCGAACGTACGAAAAATGGATCGCAGAAATTTACCATGAAACAGGCATGTTGCAAAACATGCCAAACCTTGATGATGGACCACTTCTTGAAACCTTCCAAGCCAACCCTGGTCAGAAATTTGCACACATCAATTTTACAGATTCTGATCCCATGAAAGAAATGAAAATTGTGTTTGGTGGGGATCAATTAACACGTGTAAGATTTGCTGGTGCAAAAGATTTACTAGCTGGTGCACATACTCCTAGCCATCGATTCGAACACTGCTCTCCTTTTAAACCAGTAATGTGGCATACCAAAGCAGCTCTTTTGCAATATTCATACCACCTCCTGCATAAACCTGAATCTATTGCTGAGAATGGAACGATAAAGTATTTTAGGGAGAAGCTTCGTCGAAAAAATGTTACTCCTGCTAAAGTACTCGATTCTTTTGATGGTTGTGAGGAATTATTTATCAGTCTTGGACGTGCATATATTGTTGTTGCACTAATGAAGTTTTTTGGAATGGAAAGTTTGGAGGATAAACCATCTGTTTACCCTTTCCCTACTAACTTTGTTCATAAATCTGATGCTGAGAAAGACGCGTATATGAATAACATATTGACAAAGTTTTTAGATGAATACTTGCTGCAGAAATCCCCACCAAGAGATGGTGATGATTTTGTTGAAAATTATGGTTTTTGCGTAATATTTCTTACGATTCTGGTTCTGCAACTCAAGGATGCAGCAAAAGAAGGTGATGGAAACCGTACTCTTATCAACCAAAAGATGCTTTTAAATGTGTTTAAATCTTTAGGTTCTTACAGCAAATATGCTCTGGAAATGTTTGTCAGCATTGCTCAAGTTGAGTGTTTACTGACACCACGATTATCTGAGGAGTTTAAGTGGGGGAATTTTGTCAACTGGCGTGGCGGTAAGGGGAAAAATATTGAAGACGACCTTGCTCAGGAGATTGTGAATAAAGTTTCCAAAAATATAGTTCAGAGAATGGGTCCTAACAAGACAATATCATCTATAACTAAAATTACTAAAGCTGCTAACGGAATTAAAGAAATCCTGGAAAATTATGACAAAAATGCTAGTATACACAGATCCTCTACACAACATAGCACCAGTGATGCTTTTGAAGATGAGAATGAAATGATATTAGATCTTCTCGAACTAAAACCTTTTCACCATTCATCAGGTCGTTTCCATAACAGTTTTCCAGCTATAAAAAGGTCACCTTTGCGCTATATGAACGTGACAGATTTTCACAATTGGTTGAAAAAACACAGAGATGAACTAGTTTGAAATTAGTTGCATTTATTTTTTTTAAATATTTTTTACAATTTTATGTTATGATATATATTATATACCTTAAAAGTGAGAAAAAATATTAATTCGAGTTAACGTACAAAAAAGATATGCATCTGAAATTTCACAAGTGGAAGCTTTTTTTGTTTGAGTTCTTTTCTAAGTTTGATGGACCAGAGTTCTTTTCTAAGTTTGATGGACCAGAGACATAAAAATTGTCAAATTTGCTCCTTAATAAAATATACAGAAAAGTCAGTGTTTATATTGCATAAAAATAGTTTTTTCATATCCTTGTTTTAAAAAATAACCTCACAAATTTTTAACACCTAGGAGCATAACATTCAACAAGGTCATATATTTTTTTTGAATACGTTTCATCGCAAATACCAAATTTATCAAACATATCGTCCAAGGTATTTATATATTGTAACTGTTGTAAGATGTCTTCAATACATTTTGAATTATATTCTTGTTGTGGTAAGACATGGAATAACGCTAATTCAGATTGGATTTTTACTTCAAATAGTTCTTTTCGTAACTTTTCGAAATTAACACCATCCAGTGGTCTGAAAGTTTTTTTTTCAATGTGGTTTAATTCTTTGTCTTCACAATGATTCTCATCTCCATTACAATTAGAACAACATGAAACTTGTGCTTGACAAGAAAATCCAAAATATGTGAGAATAGTTTTCCTCAAACAATTTGTTGTTGTGCAATATTCTTTCATTGCAGTTGACATAATTTTATTATTTTCACTTATATCAGAGTTATTGTAATATATTATTGCAGAAGAGGAATTTCCATTTCTACCAGCTCTACCAAACTCTTGTAAATACGATTCTAATGTAGCTGGTGGTGTGATATGTATGACTTTTGTAACATGTGGTATATTTACACCCATACCAAGTGCAGCTGTGGCAAAAATTACTCGAATGTTTGAATTTTCTTTCCTAATTTCTTCAATTATGTCATATTTCATTAGTTTCGTAGTGGGTGCATGAAATTGTGCAAATAATCTGTTGGCCGGAACACAATTTTCACCAACAAACGGATCTTTAATTTTCGAATTGAACAACTTAAATGCATATCCACAGTACTTTAACTTCATATATATAATAGTCATTGGAAATTTTTCTCTAAGTCTGTTGAGTCCTTTGGTCATTGGCAAAAGAATTTCATCATAACTGGCTTTGCTATAGTTATTTGGCATTCTTTTTCGTACAGTTAGTTTTATATTTGGACGATTTGGACTGCTCCGGACAATTTTGCACGAGGAAATAGATAAACTGTCAGTAATTTTTTCAACCATTGCTAGTGGTGCTGTTGCTGTTAGGGCTAACGTAACTGCTGTTGGGAACAATGCTTTAAGTGTAGCTAAATCGCCAAAGCTTTTACGGAAATCTTCGCCCCTATAAAGAGAAAAATGTGTTTGTTAACTTATATATTATATATATATTTATATATATATTTATCACGTCATTATTTTTAACTTGTTTTTTTATAGATTTTTTATAGCTTTATTTTTTACCTAGTTTTTTACTTTTTAGATATATTATATCTATTGTATATCTTGAAGGAATAAATTTTTAGAGGAAAAAAAAATTGGTGGAATATAATTGTGTGAATAAAAATTAAAATGGAATTTGGCAGATAATTTTTTTGTCAAATCCGCCAAATTTTCTTTCTGTCAAAATTTCTTCCATTTAAGGTATAACACATACATTTTTAAAATAAATTTTATTTATATGTAACAACATATTTGTATCCACAGTTATATATTCTGTTTATGAAAAGTGAAAAATATTTATAGCTTGTGTATATTTATGAGCTGCGTTTTTTTATTATGATGTGTAAGAACTTACCATAACTCAACACAGTGTGCTTCATCGATTACACAGGCAGCTACATTTTGGCGGAATATAGGACTTTTTAGCAATCTCATGCCTTCTGCACTCAAAATCGACTCTGGATGAGAAAACAATATCTTGATCTTCCCCAATTTCACATTTTCTGTTATTTGGATTTTGTGAGTGATATCTTTGCTAAATAAGCTGATAATTTCACTAGTTTCCTCTCTTTCTGTATTTAAAACGCCAGCTGGAACACATTGAGCTTCCATTGTTTTTATTTGGTCTTCAATAATTGACGTCAATGGAGTCACGACGATTACAATGTTTTGAGAACATTTTCTTGGTAGAAAATCAGGCAACAGTTGGTATATCAAAGACTTCCCATATCCAGTTGGAAGAACAGCCAGTACGTCGTGGCCATTAAGCAAGCTTTCCCAACAGGCAACTTGCTTAGGTTTTAAGAAAAAGCCAGCCACATTATTACATTCAAGTGAAGTTTGAATACGACTAAATAAATTCACCACTTTGTCCATTTTCTGCATTTGGCGTACTAAAATTGTAACTCGCCGAGATTAGAACATTTAATAAGTATTTTTGATGATGGTCTCGACTGCCTGTGTATATTTTTACCGTGTGCGTTGGAAGAGCGAGCAAAATAATTATTTTCAAAATACCCAGCATACGTGGGTATTTTGTCGGCACGTGACCAGCCAGGGCCAGGGCCTTGTTCAGGCCGTCCAAATATAAAAAGCCTAACAAGCCCTGGGGACGAGGTTGGGGATTTACGGGAAATCGCGGGTTTTCGGTTGCCGGCGATTAAACTGCTTTCATTCGGCGTCTCATCAAAAATGAAAATATTTTTGAAAACTACAAGTCTCATGGGTTTTAGTGGTGAAAAAATAATTTTAAAAATCGTTCGGGAAATGAGTTTACTCCCTGCTTACTTTCTTTGTATACATTCGACTATACGGGCCGAGTCCGGGATTTACGGGAAATCGCGGGTTTTCGGTTGCCGGCGATTAAACTGCTTTCATTCGGCGTCTCATCAAAAATGAAAATATTTTTGAAAACTACAAGTCTCATGGGTTTTAGTGGTGAAAAAATAATTTTAAAAATCGTTCGGGAAATGAGTTTACTCCCTGCTTACTTTCTTTGTATACATTCGACTATACGGGATTTACGGGAAATCGCGGGTTTTCGGTTGCCGGCGATTAAACTGCTTTCATTCGGCGTCTCATCAAAAATGAAAATATTTTTGAAAACTACAAGTCTCATGGGTTTTAGTGGTGAAAAAATAATTTTAAAAATCGTTCGGGAAATGAGTTTACTCCCTGCTTACTTTCTTTGTATACATTCGACTATACGGGCCGACGGATTTACGGGAAATCGCGGGTTTTCGGTTGCCGGCGATTAAACTGCTTTCATTCGGCGTCTCATCAAAAATGAAAATATTTTTGAAAACTACAAGTCTCATGGGTTTTAGTGGTGAAAAAATAATTTTAAAAATCGTTCGGGAAATGAGTTTACTCCCTGCTTACTTTCTTTGTATACATTCGACTATACGGGCCGATCCGGGATTTACGGGAAATCGCGGGTTTTCGGTTGCCGGCGATTAAACTGCTTTCATTCGACGTCTCATCAAAAATGAAAATATTTTGAAAACTACAAGTCTCATGGGTTTTAGTGGTGAAAAAATAATTTTAAAAATCGTTCGGGAAATGAGTTTACTCCCTGCTTACTTTCTTTGTATACATTCGACTATACGGGCCGATCCGGGATTTACGGGAAATCGCGGGTTTTCGGTTGCCGGCGATTAAACTGCTTTCATTCGGCGTCTCATCAAAAATGAAAATATTTTTAAAACTACAAGTCTCATGGGTTTTAGTGGTGAAAAAATAATTTTAAAAATCGTTCGGGAAATGAGTTTACTCCCTGCTTACTTTCTTTGTATACATTCGACTATACGGGCCGAGCCGGGATTTACGGGAAATCGCGGGTTTTCGGTTGCCGGCGATTAAACTGCTTTCATTCGGCGTCTCATCAAAAATGAAAATATTTTTGAAAACTACAAGTCTCATGGGTTTTAGTGGTGAAAAAATAATTTTAAAAATCGTTCGGGAAATGAGTTTACTCCCTGCTTACTTTCTTTGTATACATTCGACTATACGGGCGACGGGATTTACGGGAAATCGCGGGTTTTCGGTTGCCGGCGATTAAACTGCTTTCATTCGGCGTCTCATCAAAAATGAAAATATTTTTGAAAACTACAAGTCTCATGGGTTTTAGTGGTGAAAAAATAATTTTAAAAATCGTTCGGGAAATGAGTTTACTCCTGCTTACTTTCTTTGTATACATTCGACTATACGGGCCGATCGGATTTACGGGAAATCGCGGGTTTTCGGTTGCCGGCGATTAAACTGCTTTCATTCGGCGTCTCATCAAAAATGAAAATATTTTTGAAAACTACAAGTCTCATGGGTTTTAGTGGTGAAAAAATAATTTTAAAAATCGTTCGGGAAATGAGTTTACTCCCTGCTTACTTTCTTTGTATACATTCGACTATACGGGATTTACGGGAAATCGCGGGTTTTCGGTTGCCGGCGATTAAACTGCTTTCATTCGGCGTCTCATCAAAAATGAAAATATTTTTGAAAACTACAAGTCTCATGGGTTTTAGTGGTGAAAAAATAATTTTAAAAATCGTTCGGGAAATGAGTTTACTCCCTGCTTACTTTCTTTGTATACATTCGACTATACGGGCCGAGTCCGGGATTTACGGGAAATCGCGGGTTTTCGGTTGCCGGCGATTAAACTGCTTTCATTCGGCGTCTCATCAAAAATGAAAATATTTTTGAAAACTACAAGTCTCATGGGTTTTAGTGGTGAAAAAATAATTTTAAAAATCGTTCGGGAAATGAGTTTACTCCCTGCTTACTTTCTTTGTATACATTCGACTATACGGGATTTACGGGAAATCGCGGGTTTTCGGTTGCCGGCGATTAAACTGCTTTCATTCGGCGTCTCATCAAAAATGAAAATATTTTTAAAACTACAAGTCTCATGGGTTTTAGTGGTGAAAAAATAATTTTAAAAATCGTTCGGGAAATGAGTTTACTCCCTGCTTACTTTCTTTGTATACATTCGACTATACGGGATTTACGGGAAATCGCGGGTTTTCGGTTGCCGGCGATTAAACTGCTTTCATTCGGCGTCTCATCAAAAATGAAAATATTTTTGAAAACTACAAGTCTCATGGGTTTTAGTGGTGAAAAAATAATTTTAAAAATCGTTCGGGAAATGAGTTTACTCCCTGCTTACTTTCTTTGTATACATTCGACTATACGGGCCGATCCGGGATTTACGGGAAATCGCGGGTTTTCGGTTGCCGGCGATTAAACTGCTTTCATTCGGCGTCTCATCAAAAATGAAAATATTTTTGAAAACTACAAGTCTCATGGGTTTTAGTGGTGAAAAAATAATTTTAAAAATCGTTCGGGAAATGAGTTTACTCCCTGCTTACTTTCTTTGTATACATTCGACTATACGGCCGAGCCGGGATTTACGGGAAATCGCGGGTTTTCGGTTGCCGGCGATTAAACTGCTTTCATTCGGCGTCTCATCAAAAATGAAAATATTTTTGAAAACTACAAGTCTCATGGGTTTTAGTGGTGAAAAAATAATTTTAAAAATCGTTCGGGAAATGAGTTTACTCCCTGCTTACTTTCTTTGTATACATTCGACTATACGGGCCGATCCGGGATTTACGGGAAATCGCGGGTTTTCGGTTGCCGGCGATTAAACTGCTTTCATTCGGCGTCTCATCAAAAATGAAAATATTTTTGAAAACTACAAGTCTCATGGGTTTTAGTGGTGAAAAAATAATTTTAAAAATCGTTCGGGAAATGAGTTTACTCCCTGCTTACTTTCTTTGTATACATTCGACTATACGGGCCGATCCGGGATTTACGGGAAATCGCGGGTTTTCGGTTGCCGGCGATTAAACTGCTTTCATTCGGCGTCTCATCAAAAATGAAAATATTTTTGAAAACTACAAGTCTCATGGGTTTTAGTGGTGAAAAAATAATTTTAAAAATCGTTCGGGAAATGAGTTTACTCCCTGCTTACTTTCTTTGTATACATTCGACTATACGGGATTTACGGGAAATCGCGGGTTTTCGGTTGCCGGCGATTAAACTGCTTTCATTCGGCGTCTCATCAAAAATGAAAATATTTTTGAAAACTACAAGTCTCATGGGTTTTAGTGGTGAAAAAATAATTTTAAAAATCGTTCGGGAAATGAGTTTACTCCCTGCTTACTTTCTTTGTATACATTCGACTATACGGGCCGACGGGATTTACGGGAAATCGCGGGTTTTCGGTTGCCGGCGATTAAACTGCTTTCATTCGGCGTCTCATCAAAAATGAAAATATTTTTGAAAACTACAAGTCTCATGGGTTTTAGTGGTGAAAAAATAATTTTAAAAATCGTTCGGGAAATGAGTTTACTCCCTGCTTACTTTCTTTGTATACATTCGACTATACGGGCCGACCGGGATTTACGGGAAATCGCGGGTTTTCGGTTGCCGGCGATTAAACTGCTTTCATTCGGCGTCTCATCAAAAATGAAAATATTTTTGAAAACTACAAGTCTCATGGGTTTTAGTGGTGAAAAAATAATTTTAAAAATCGTTCGGGAAATGAGTTTACTCCCTGCTTACTTTCTTTGTATACATTCGACTATACGGGATTTACGGGAAATCGCGGGTTTTCGGTTGCCGGCGATTAAACTGCTTTCATTCGGCGTCTCATCAAAAATGAAAATATTTTTGAAAACTACAAGTCTCATGGGTTTTAGTGGTGAAAAAATAATTTTAAAAATCGTTCGGGAAATGAGTTTACTCCCTGCTTACTTTCTTTGTATACATTCGACTATACGGGCCGATCCGGGATTTACGGGAAATCGCGGGTTTTCGGTTGCCGGCGATTAAACTGCTTTCATTCGGCGTCTCATCAAAAATGAAAATATTTTTGAAAACTACAAGTCTCATGGGTTTTAGTGGTGAAAAAATAATTTTAAAAATCGTTCGGGAAATGAGTTTACTCCCTGCTTACTTTCTTTGTATACATTCGACTATACGGGCCGAGCCGGGATTTACGGGAAATCGCGGGTTTTCGGTTGCCGGCGATTAAACTGCTTTCATTCGGCGTCTCATCAAAAATGAAAATATTTTTGAAAACTACAAGTCTCATGGGTTTTAGTGGTGAAAAAATAATTTTAAAAATCGTTCGGGAAATGAGTTTACTCCCTGCTTACTTTCTTTGTATACATTCGACTATACGGGCCGATCCGGGATTTACGGGAAATCGCGGGTTTTCGGTTGCCGGCGATTAAACTGCTTTCATTCGGCGTCTCATCAAAAATGAAAATATTTTTGAAAACTACAAGTCTCATGGGTTTTAGTGGTGAAAAAATAATTTTAAAAATCGTTCGGGAAATGAGTTTACTCCCTGCTTACTTTCTTTGTATACATTCGACTATACGGGATTTACGGGAAATCGCGGGTTTTCGGTTGCCGGCGATTAAACTGCTTTCATTCGGCGTCTCATCAAAAATGAAAATATTTTTGAAAACTACAAGTCTCATGGGTTTTAGTGGTGAAAAAATAATTTTAAAAATCGTTCGGGAAATGAGTTTACTCCCTGCTTACTTTCTTTGTATACATTCGACTATACGGGCCGATCCGGGATTTACGGGAAATCGCGGGTTTTCGGTTGCCGGCGATTAAACTGCTTTCATTCGGCGTCTCATCAAAAATGAAAATATTTTTGAAAACTACAAGTCTCATGGGTTTTAGTGGTGAAAAATAATTTTAAAAATCGTTCGGGAAATGAGTTTACTCCCTGCTTACTTTCTTTGTATACATTCGACTATACGGGATTTACGGGAAATCGCGGGTTTTCGGTTGCCGGCGATTAAACTGCTTTCATTCGGCGTCTCATCAAAAATGAAAATATTTTTGAAAACTACAAGTCTCATGGGTTTTAGTGGTGAAAAAATAATTTTAAAAATCGTTCGGGAAATGAGTTTACTCCTGCTTACTTTCTTTGTATACATTCGACTATACGGGCCGACCGGGATTTACGGGAAATCGCGGGTTTTCGGTTGCCGGCGATTAAACTGCTTTCATTCGGCGTCTCATCAAAAATGAAAATATTTTTGAAAACTACAAGTCTCATGGGTTTTAGTGGTGAAAAAATAATTTTAAAAATCGTTCGGGAAATGAGTTTACTCCCTGCTTACTTTCTTTGTATACATTCGACTATACGGGATTTACGGGAAATCGCGGGTTTTCGGTTGCCGGCGATTAAACTGCTTTCATTCGGCGTCTCATCAAAAATGAAAATATTTTTGAAAACTACAAGTCTCATGGGTTTTAGTGGTGAAAAAATAATTTTAAAAATCGTTCGGGAAATGAGTTTACTCCCTGCTTACTTTCTTTGTATACATTCGACTATACGGGCCGATCCGGATTTACGGGAAATCGCGGGTTTTCGGTTGCCGGCGATTAAACTGCTTTCATTCGGCGTCTCATCAAAAATGAAAATATTTTTGAAAACTACAAGTCTCATGGGTTTTAGTGGTGAAAAAATAATTTTAAAAATCGTTCGGGAAATGAGTTTACTCCCTGCTTACTTTCTTTGTATACATTCGACTATACGGGCCGACGGGATTTACGGGAAATCGCGGGTTTTCGGTTGCCGGCGATTAAACTGCTTTCATTCGGCGTCTCATCAAAAATGAAAATATTTTTGAAAACTACAAGTCTCATGGGTTTTAGTGGTGAAAAAATAATTTTAAAAATCGTTCGGGAAATGAGTTTACTCCCTGCTTACTTTCTTTGTATACATTCGACTATACGGCCGATCCGGGATTTACGGGAAATCGCGGGTTTTCGGTTGCCGGCGATTAAACTGCTTTCATTCGGCGTCTCATCAAAAATGAAAATATTTTTAAAACTACAAGTCTCATGGGTTTTAGTGGTGAAAAAATAATTTTAAAAATCGTTCGGGAAATGAGTTTACTCCCTGCTTACTTTCTTTGTATACATTCGACTATACGGGCCGACGGGATTTACGGGAAATCGCGGGTTTTCGGTTGCCGGCGATTAAACTGCTTTCATTCGGCGTCTCATCAAAAAAATGAAAATATTTTTGAAAACTACAAGTCTCATGGGTTTTAGTGGTGAAAAAATAATTTTAAAAATCGTTCGGGAAATGAGTTTACTCCCTGCTTACTTTCTTTGTATACATTCGACTATACGGGCCGACGGGATTTACGGGAAATCGCGGGTTTTCGGTTGCCGGCGATTAAACTGCTTTCATTCGGCGTCTCATCAAAAATGAAAATATTTTTGAAAACTACAAGTCTCATGGGTTTTAGTGGTGAAAAAATAATTTTAAAAATCGTTCGGGAAATGAGTTTACCCTGCTTACTTTCTTTGTATACATTCGACTATACGGGCCGAGGATTTACGGGAAATCGCGGGTTTTCGGTTGCCGGCGATTAAACTGCTTTCATTCGGCGTCTCATCAAAAATGAAAATATTTTTGAAAACTACAAGTCTCATGGGTTTTAGTGGTGAAAAAATAATTTTAAAAATCGTTCGGGAAATGAGTTTACTCCCTGCTTACTTTCTTTGTATACATTCGACTATACGGGATTTACGGGAAATCGCGGGTTTTCGGTTGCCGGCGATTAAACTGCTTTCATTCGGCGTCTCATCAAAAATGAAAATATTTTGAAAACTACAAGTCTCATGGGTTTTAGTGGTGAAAAATAATTTTAAAATCGTTCGGGAAATGAGTTTACTCCCTGCTTACTTTCTTTGTATACATTCGACTATACGGCCGATCCGGGATTTACGGGAAATCGCGGGTTTTCGGTTGCCGGCGATTAAACTGCTTTCATTCGGCGTCTCATCAAAAATGAAATATTTTGAAAACTACAAGTCTCATGGGTTTTAGTGGTGAAAAAATAATTTTAAAATCGTTCGGGAAATGAGTTTACTCCCTGCTTACTTTCTTTGTATACATTCGACTATACGGGATTTACGGGAAATCGCGGGTTTTCGGTTGCCGGCGATTAAACTGCTTTCATTCGGCGTCTCATCAAAAATAAAATATTTTTGAAAACTACAAGTCTCATGGGTTTTAGTGTGTGAAAAAATAATTTTAAAAATCGTTCGGGAAATGAGTTTACTCCCTGCTTACTTTCTTTGTATACATTCGACTATCGGGATTTACGGGAAATCGCGGGTTTTCGGTTGCCGGCGATTAAACTGCTTTCATTCGGCGTCTCATCAAAAATGAAAATATTTTTGAAAACTACAAGTCTCATGGGTTTTAGTGGTGAAAAAATAATTTTAAAATCGTTCGGGAAATGAGTTTACTCCCTGCTTACTTTCTTTGTATACATTCGACTATACGGCGAGTCCGGATTTACGGGAAATCGCGGGTTTTCGGTTGCCGGCGATTAAACTGCTTTCATTCGGCGTCTCATCAAAAATGAAAATATTTTTTGAAAACTACAAGTCTCATGGGTTTTAGTGGTGAAAAATAATTTTAAAAATCGTTCGGGAAATGAGTTTACTCCCTGTACTTTCTTTGTATACATTCGACTACGGGCCGAGCCGGGATTTACGGGAAATCGCGGGTTTTCGGTTGCCGGCGATTAAACTGCTTTCATTGGCGTCTCATCAAAAATGAAAATATTTTTGAAAACTACAAGTCTCATGGGTTTTAGTGGTGAAAAAATAATTTTAAAAATCGTTCGGGAAATGATTTACTCCCTGCTTACTTTCTTTGTATTACATTCGACTATACGGGATTTACGGGAAATCGCGGGTTTTCGTTGCCGGCGATTAAACTGCTTTCATTCGGCGTCTCATCAAAATGAAATATTTTGAAACTACAAGTCTCATGGGTTTTAGTGGTGAAAAAATAATTTTAAAAATGTTCGGGAAATGAGTTTACTCCCTGCTTACTTTCTTTGTATAATTCGACTATACGGGCGAGCCGGGATTTACGGGAAATCGCGGGTTTTCGTTGCCGGCGATTAAACTGCTTTCATTCGGCGTCTCATCAAAATGAAATATTTTTGAAAACTACAAGTCTCATGGGTTTTAGTGGTGAAAAAATAATTTTAAAAATCGTTCGGGAAATGAGTTTACTCCCTGCTTACTTTCTTTGTATACATTCGACTATACGGGCCGATCCGGGATTTACGGGAAATCGCGGGTTTTCGGTTGCCGGCGATTAAACTGCTTTCATTCGGCGTCTCATCAAAAATGAAAATATTTTTGAAAACTACAAGTCTCATGGGTTTAGTGGTGAAAAAATAATTTTAAAAATCGTTTAAAAAATATTTCATTTTTGATATGAGACGCGAATGAAAGCGTTTTAATAACGCGGCAATCGAAACCCGCGATTTCCCTAAATCCCGGATCGCTAATAGTCGAATGTCATACAAAGAAAAGTGAAGCAGGAGACATGTAAAATCATTTCCCTAAACAGATTTTTAAAATTATTTTTCCCGACATAAAACCAATGAGACTTTGTAGTTTTTAAAAAATATTTTCATTTTGGATGAGACGGCCGAATGAAACACAGTTCTAATCGCCAGGCAACCGAAAACCCTCGATTTCCGGTCAATCCCGGCTCGACGTCCGTATGAGTGGAATGTATACAAAGAAAGTAAGGCAAGGGAGTAAACAACATTTCGTCCGAACGATTTTTTAAAATTATTTTTTCACCACTTAAAAACCCATGAGACTTGTTAGTTTCAAAATATTTTTTCATTTTTGAATGCAGACGCAGAATGAAAGCAGTTTAATCGCCGGCAACCGAAAAACCCGCGATTTCCGTAAATCCCGGGATCGCGCCCGTATAGTCGAATGTATACAAAGAAAGTAAGCAGGGAGTAAACTCATTTCCCGAACGATTTTTAAAATTATTTTTTCACCACTAAAACCCATGAGACTTGTAGTTTTCAAAAAATTTTCATTTTTGATGAGACGCCGAATGAAAGCAGTTTAATTCGCCGGCAACCGAAAACCCGCGATTTCCCGTAAATCCCGGATCGGCCCGTATAGTCGAATGTATACAAAGAAAGTAAGCAGGGAGTAAACTCATTTCCCGAACGATTTTTAAAATTATTTTTTCACCACTAAAACCCATGAGACTTGTAGTTTTCAAAAATATTTTCATTTTTGATGAGACGCCGAATGAAAGCAGTTTAATCGCCGGCAACCGAAAACCCGCGATTTCCCGTAAATCCCGGCTCGGCCCGTATAGTCGGAATGTATACAAAGAAAGTAAGCAGGGAGTAAACTCATTTCCCGAACGATTTTTAAAATTATTTTTTCACCACTAAAACCCATGAGACTTGTAGTTTTCAAAAATATTTTCATTTTTGATGAGACGCCGAATGAAACCAGTTTAATCTCCGGCAACCAAAAACCCGCGATTTCCCGTAAATCCCGGGCTCGGCCCGTATAGTCGAATGTATACAAAGAAAGTAAGCAGGGAGTAAACTCATTTCCCGAACGATTTTTAAAATTATTTTTTCACCACTAAAACCCATGAGACTTGTAGTTTTAAAAAATATTTTCATTTTTGATGAGACGCCGAATGAAAGCAGTTTAATCGCCGGCAACCGAAAACCCGCGATTTCCCGTAAATCCCGTATAGTCGAATGTATACAAAGAAAGTAAGCAGGGAGTAAACTCATTTCCCGAACGATTTTTAAAATTATTTTTTCACCACTAAAACCCATGAGACTTGTAGTTTTCAAAAATATTTTATTTTTGATGAGACGCCGAATGAAAGCAGTTTAATTCGCCGGCAACCGAAAACCCGCGATTTCCCGTAAATCCCGGCCGTATAGTCGAATGTATACAAAGAAAGTAAGCAGGGAGTAAACTCATTTCCCGAACGATTTTTAAAATTATTTTTTCACCACTAAAACCCATGAGACTTGTAGTTTTCAAAAATATTTTCATTTTTGATGAGACGCCGAATGAAAGCAGTTTAATCGCCGGCAACCGAAAACCCGCGATTTCCCGTAAATCCGGATCGGCCGTATAGTCGAATGTATACAAGAAAGTAAGCCAGGAGTAAACTCATTTCCCGAACGATTTTTAAAATTATTTTTTCACCACTAAAACCCATGAGACTTGTAGTTTTCAAAAAATATTTTCATTTTTGATGAGACGCCGAAATGAAAGCAGTTTAATCGCCGGCAACCGAAAACCCGCGATTTCCCGTAAATCCGGCTCGGCCGTATAGTCGAATGTATACAAAGAAAGTAAGCAGGGAGTAAAACTCATTTCCCGAACGATTTTTAAAATTATTTTTTCACCACTAAAACCCATGAGACTTGTAGTTTTCAAAAATATTTTCATTTTTGATGAGACGCCGAATGAAAGCAGTTTAATCGCCGGCAACCGAACACCCGCGATTTCCCGTAAATCCCGTATAGTCGAATGTATACAAAGAAATAAGCAGGGAGTAACACTCACTTTCTCGCAACGATTTTTAAAATTATTTTTCACCACTAAAACCCAGAGACCTTGTAGTTTTCCAAAATTTTTCATTTTTGATGAGACGCCGAATGAAAGCAGTTTAATCTCCGGCACAACCAAAAACCCACGCCATTCCCGTAAATCCCGGGCTCGGCCCGCTATAGTGGAAGTATACAAAGAAGCTACCCAGGGAGCTAAACTCATTTCACCGAAAACGCAGTTTTAAAATTATTTTTTTCACCACCAAAACCCATGAGACTTGTAGTTTCAAAAATATTTCATTTTTGAATGAGAGCGCGAATGAAACCCAGTTATTCGCTCGGCAACCGAACCCCGATTTCCCGCTAAATCCCGTATAGTCGAATGTTATACAAAGAAGTAAGCAGGGAGAAACTCATTTCCCGAACGATTTTTAAAATTAATTTTTTCACCACTAAAACCCGATGAGACTTGTAGTTTTCAAAAATATGTTTCATTTTTGATTGAGGACCGCCGAATGAAAAGCAGTTTAATCGCCGGCAACCGAAAACCCGCGATTTCCCGTAAATCCGGGATCGGCCCGTATGAGTCGAATGTATACAAAGAAAAGTAAGCAGGGAGTAAATTCATTTCCAACGATT